>JACXSJ010000461.1:0-124065 GCA_014851325.1 Pentalonia nigronervosa | reverse complement strand
CATGAAAGTCTAAAGTACGTTATATTTAGGTCCGTTATGCCGGTCGCTTGGGGACTATAAGTGGTTGGTTTCAGTTAGTAAGACCGTGAAATATGTATACAAACGTGTGCGTGTGAGAGTATGTAATGCTCGAGTCTGTGGTGTAATCGATGTAGGGTATCCCGTTTTGAAGTCTACAGGACCCTTGTGTGCATAGAAGTTTGGGAACGAAAAGGATGATGGTTGTTAGGGAAAGTGGGCTGGGAAAAGTCGAGTTTGACGCGATAAATAACGAGAAAATAACGCTATTCTTCGCGCGGCCCGGGCTGTGTCAACCCCTACTGCGCTTTTGTACGCTTTCGGCTTTTTCAACCCTCATTTCTGATTGCTGCCTCCACCGCAATGTGATAAATAGGATTAGGGTGGATACTTTTTTTCTCTTCACCACACCGTATACATTATACAATTTATATTGGACTAAGGGTTGTTTTCGTTTTTCGTGTCTTAGATACCTTGAGATATTTTAATTATATAACTATTAGAAAATAAGATAGTGCATGTACTATCTAATTCAATAACGAGAATTACTGTGGATCATTTATGATTTTTGTTTAAGAAATAATATTTATATATATTAATTAAGGAATTATTGAAGTATATTATATTTTAATATTCGACGACTACGTTGCGCATAATAATGACTTATGCAGTTAACGATTTTGTGGAATTACCCATATAGACATATAAAATAATTAGAGAATTTTCACTCTCATTTACATTATATTAATAAATGTTTAATTCTATATTTTTATCAACCGATGCTATTGGCTAATGTTAATCATGTCAATAAAATCAAAGACCAATACTGTGTTAAGGTATTTTAAAAATTAAACTACCTACTAATATAAATATAAAAACTATGATTTTCACATTATTTAAGCAAGTATTTAACAACTTATAAGCTTAACTCGTAATATTTTCGTTAATTTAAATTAAAACGCAGTGGTTAATTTATGCATCATATAT
This sequence comes from Pentalonia nigronervosa, assembly GCA_014851325.1. NCBI lineage: Eukaryota > Metazoa > Arthropoda > Insecta > Hemiptera > Aphididae > Pentalonia > Pentalonia nigronervosa. The sequence goes on along the minus strand of JACXSJ010000461.1, from coordinate 123,060 downwards.
TTGTATGTATATTACACAGAATTCACGTATAATTATAATAATTATAGAAGTTTAGAAACAATATGTATAAGATAAATGCTGACTCGTAATAGTTAAATTTGGAAGTAATGTATTGCAGTTGATTAAAATTACATTGAAAATAGTTTTGGAAATATTTAAATTTTAAATATTTGATAAATCCATAATTAATCAAAATATAGTATACGAACGTTAAATGTTGTTAATATTTGTTTAACTTAAATCATACAGTTTGCTTTGACCATATTATTACCATTTAATTTGAATTAAGTAAACATTTAATAGGGGAAATCCATGTACCATTTATATACTAAGGTTAGTATAAGGTCTACGGAAAAATCACGCTCCACTAAACGCAATACTTATATACGAAGACAATGGATTATCATACGCAATTTATAAGTCAAAATATAAAATATTATCAGTTATAACAAACGATATTTATTTTATGTTATACTGCCGAATAAAATGAAATAAATTATTTGAAATTGATTTTATCAAAATTGTTTGAATGTTATTTTTTACGTTATCTCGTGATTATACTATTTATTATAAGAACACAGTTATGGAAATTACACGAAATAATTGTGTAAGTTTTGTTTTATTCGAACAGGAATTCAATTTAACAAATTAGTACGATTAGTAACAATATGAATGTATGATACTTTTAAAACAAAGGTCAAAAATATTATTAAATATTACATTAAAAACTTTATATTACTACAAATAATACTTAACGTACTTAACGCTATCTTATGATACTTTTTTACTCAGCCTTGTCGTTTGACAATTTCCTACCACAGGTATCGTTGTTTTTATTGTTTATAGTTTTTCTGACTTTAATTCTTTTTCTACTACATAATTATTTTTGTCATCTACCATAATATTTAATATATGGCTATAGCGTGCAGTATTGGTTGTAAATTATTAAGATGAATTTATTTTTTTTATAATGTTAATTTAAGAACAGTTAATGTTCATGTTTTGTAAATTACATATAAAGAAACATAGAGTAGTCTGGTCGAAATCTGTTTCTTTTTTTATTATTTAAATTAATAACAATATTAAAAGTGGCAACCAGTACCGCGGTACTAAAAATGAGACAGGCCTAATGTGTATAATGTAATTTATTTAAAAAAAAAAGATAACATGTGTACCTCCCTAAAAAAATAATTCACACCGGATACCAAATTTTTATTTTTGTGTTAAATTGACAGAATGCACGATCCTACAAATTCACGAACATGACAATTGCCGGTTGTAAACAACGATACGCTCGCTTGTAAATATTCACAAAACCATTTGGATTTCAGCCAAATTTAAACGGACGCGTGCGTAACTTTTGTGGAGCTTATTACAATCAAATGTTTACATAACCTTTATTCTATAAGTTTAAATTGAACGTATTCAATTCAGATTTTTTTGTAATCCATAATAATACATAAAAATATGAGGTCAGTTTACTTCACGAATTAGAATTTGAAGTACCTCAATTTTATGATAGTACTTCTCATCAAATTATTCTAAACCATAAATTCAACATAACACGTCCATTTCATAATCAATAATATGCAAAGTATTGAGCTAACAATTGCTATTTTTTCTCTGCATAGATAGGTACCGTTTACAACTGAAAATTTATTTGATCATCAACTCTAGCCGTTCTGGATTAATTATTTTCGCTTTTGTGTCCGGGTGTCATAATGACAACCAATAAAAATGTAGCACGCCCAATGTGTTAGGGATAGGTAACGAAATGGCCATACCGTTTTTTTTTGATTTTATTACTTGACTGGTGAATTTATGTTGCGACCCGTTGCTTGTATAAATCACCTAATAACGAGCAGCTGGCTCATTTCGTTTTTGTTTCGTTTTCTCGATGATAAATCCAAATTTAAAACGCTCTTGCCGAGAGAGTATTATAAACGCTAGTCAATATTTCACTAACTCATGCAATTATGTAGAAATTTGTTTGATTTTTATTGTAGGTACATATTTCGATTTTGACATGCTCAGCTTTACTTATCGATCAATCAAAGTATTATTAAAAACGCATTGTATTTGTTGCCAGTGATATTGCTTACTACTATATAATATTAAATATGTATTTAATATTTATACATAGACAATTTTATATCTGTACAACAACATAATTCGAACTACATTTTAGATACTGCCATTTCAAATCATCTCTACGCTAATCAGTTTAATGTAATATATATATAATGATTTTTTTTAAGTATTCGGACGTATACGAAATCAGAAATATTTGTATACAATTTAATTGAAACTTTAATATCTAAACCGTGAGTTTAATGAATCATGATACCTTACATGCATAAGAAATTGTTTGTAAAAAAATACAGAACTCAGAGCACAACCCTACATAGATGTTAGTTTTTATTTGAATTCAAATTTTGCAGATATAATATAACCACGTGGCTAAGGGAAAGTTAGGATTCACAAAACCCAATTATGCACGGAAATTAATCAGGATTTACTGTGAGCAGGGTACACCTTAATGAAAGGGCAAAATTATTGTGTGCATTATTTTCACTTATATTATTTAATTTAATTAACTGCAGTATAGTAAATTGTGGTGAATGACCATTGTATTATATAAATATATATACTTGGAATTTAACTTTTGTTCAATTGTACATACATTTTTCAGATCGATTTGAATACTTCTTTTGAGAAAAAGAATAATTTTAAACAAGAATGAAAGTATATAAAATATTATGTTATTATTCTACTTAATATATTTTAATCTTTAACTTTAACTCGAATAAAATAATAAGCATATTTTTATATAAACATGCTTCATGATAAATCTTTAAAAATAAGTTTGATTGACTACTAGAAATTAATAATTTCAATTTAAATTATATCTAAAGAATATTTGAAAAAAAATTAATTTGTATGATTTCATTATTTTATGTGTGCCTTACAAAAACGATAATATATAAAGTATATATATACCTAGGAATGAATAATAATTTTCGGTTATAATAATATTTTTACTTTAAACAGAAATTTAACTAATAAAATAAAGTGAAAAAATAAAAAATAAATTATATAGTGGAAAGTAGATGTTATTTTAAACAAGAAACTACTTCATCATTCAAAAATAACGTAAAATTAGTTTCATTGAAATTACTTGCGTTTCAACTGACAAACTATGTATGAACTTAATGTAGATAAGATTGTTTTAAAATACTAAATCATAATAAACCAATAGAACAGATTAACTTTGATTTACCATCATCGTCTTTGGGATATTTTTTAATAGTTTATTTTAATAAAAATTAACGTCTACAAAATTTAAAATCTTAACATATGTATTTTTTTATTTGCAACTAATCGCTGATTTTAAATGTCACTAAAAAATTTATATGATAACATACTTTAAATTGCTATGTATAACTGTATATTTTTAAATAAAAGTAATGTTTTAAGTTTATATAAAAAAAAAAAACATTAGAAAATCATTTTAGATCGGTTACGATGAATAATTACTTTAGCCAATTTTTGGAACTATGAAAGATAGTTGAACGGAAAAGTTGACTATAAAACCGGAATTAATACTGCTTAATGCTAAATGATCGTTGTGTTCACATCATTCATATGACATGTATTATATTTAGATTTTATAGTGTGTATAGTAAATGTATGTAACTGAATGAAGACATTTAAAGGGTCGGAGTGAGAAACACTCACGTAGTGTACAATATATACACTACAGCTTTAATAGTTAAATATAGTTTCATACCTGCATGGAGTTATTATTTTGAAATATTTTATTATTTACATGCACATAATGAATATGCAGCGTATACCCGTCAGTGATAAATATATTATGTTTAGTACAAAATAGAATGTAATTATAAATTAAATCAAATTGAAAATAATTAATGTTCTATATTCTTAGTTTGGTCTTAGTTTTAACTTTTATGAAAATTTTAACTATTGCCACTTAAAATTTGAAAACTAGTTAATTTCTTTTTAAAAATCTATATTTTATTTGAAAAACAAAATTTATCTAATATTATATAATGTACAAATTATTGTTCGATAAAATAAAAACCATCATTGTATCAAATCATTATTATGTCAAGCTATTGTGAATTATTATGATCCTCACTTTCTGATAACCATGTAAATACTGTGAATACATATAAAAATATAATCATGAATACATTGTGAAGTTATTAAATTTACTCCATGTAACTATAGTGGCGGGTTAAATTTTTTCGTTGTCGATTGTACAAAAATCAACTATTAATATTAAACTATTCAACTCTCGAATCATCAGTTACAATAGTATAACTACTATTTTTTTTTTTGTTTATCTTGTTTTGTTTTCTTTTAATTTTTATTATTGGCAATCAAGTTGTTATGTTTATTGAAAATCATATCCAGAACTTACACGTGAAATGTTATTTGGCCATGTTAGAATCCGCATAAGTTTATTCATAACTAGATAGGTTTAATGCATTTTTAATTAAAAAAAAAATAATAATATTTAAATTATCTTAAACTATAACACATACTTAAATTATGTTCTTAAATAAAAGTGTACACTTCCTTGCAATGCTTTACTTTCATATTTAAAACTTGATAAAATGTAATAAAAAAATTGCAGTTTGTGATCATCATTTCAAATACTATCCAACAATTTTATAATGTGTATTTATTTATTATTACATTGGTACATAATATTATCACTATTATTATGATATCATAGTGACATACATATAATAAAGAAATTAGTTGTTTGAATAATCTATAATAATATTATGATAGTTTATACTTCACTACATTGAATTTGAACAATTACGGTAGATAGTTACTATCTAAAAGCAACCTCATTTTATTTATTTATTATTTTCCTTTTAGTTCTGGAATGTGTCCAATAGGTACCCTTGTATCCAACTATTAAATAAAGAGTACATAAGAAAAAGTGTCAAATAAATCACATTTTAAATACAAACAAAATATGTTATTTCCTTGCTCGATTAATATTTTTTTGTTTGAAATGAATCTAATTAATCGCGTTTAATTATTGCCTTTTGATTCGTTATTACGCATAATTGCATTGTTATTCGTATCCAATTTTAACAACAATTAGGGATGCAAAAGTTAATGAAATAGAATCGAGGTCAATTGCTTTATAATTATTATTTTATGTAAATTAACGGCTGGTAATATATTGTATTGTATGAGTGTATATGTGTGAATCACTGTAGTATGCCAAATATAAATTAAAAAACAATAAAGGATGCCTAAAACAGACGAAATCCATTCCCAAATAAGTTATTACTTATGATACTACACGTTTTGATGAAATCTATAACAGGTTATTATATTTTAAATGTCGGCGTCATTTAAACGATTTATTAAAAAATATGGGTCATGCAAATTATTGAGATTAATTATTATACACGAAAAAGTGCTGACTTTTGAAATCGTGAAGTCTTGTAAAACCATACATGGTTTATTAAACGCCATTGAATATAATACGTTCATATGTTAGGAAACATTTTTATATCAGAACACAAATACTGTTTTGCAATTTCGTTTTAAAAAATATCTAAATTTAAAATATTAAAACAATTATAGTAAACGAGTATTTTATCATAGGCATTTGTTAGTTAAAATACTATTGTCGACTTCAATACGACAAAAATATTGCATGCGTGTAATTGAACATTTATAATTTTTTTTTTTTTGAATATCTTAATTGCACGATATTGTGTCGCAAATATAAAACCGTATTTCGTGGTTGACGAATTATTTATTTATAAAAAATAAAAGTGTTTACAGATTTGCTTAAAAGGTATTCGTAATATTATATTACGCGTACAATAAATTAATTGGAATTCGATGGCGAAATAACAAAATGGTCTATCCTAATCACAGGAGGGTTCAAATATTATGAGCGTGACTCGATCCGTACAATATTGTGGTGTCGTATACGACACTGATAATGACGACACAACGCGGTAGCCGGAGATTATGAAAAATATCGCGGTACACGAAAATGCACCGAAAACGGTCGACGCAATCACAATCGACGTAATGTCATATAGCTCGTATATTATTTAATCGTTTGTAAAAGCGCAAGACCGCGATGGTATCGTACAAATTATGTGTGCGACTTGCGGCCGGATAAAACGAACCGAAAACCCGCGGTGATCCTCTCCCGTTATCGGGTTTGTGTGTGAGGGGGGGGGGGGAGTGTTTTTTTTTTTTTTTGTTTTCTCCAGTCCGAGTACACGCGCTACTCACCGAGTGGTATTTTCTCGTACCCGCTGCCGTCAGCGCGTGATGCGGTCGAGGCTGCGGCGAACGCGACACAGTACAGAGCGAAGCACCGCGAAATTCGTGGCCCGGCCATTTTGCCGGTTCGGACGACACGCACCAACTGGAGAGACGTCGTCGGCGGGCCGCGCGAGTGATACGGAACGGTGGCCGCCGCCGCCGCAAAAGGGACCTTTGCGCGCAACTCGCCGGGCGCCCGCCACATGTCGGCCGACTATCCGGCGGCGGCGTGCGATGCTGTGCGCAGCTACGCCACCTCTCGTCCGCCGTGCCGTATAAAACGAGGACGGGTCGTCGTCGTCGTCGCCGCCGCCGCCGCCGCCGCCGCCGGCGCGAGTTGAACGCGTCGCGGTAATTATTTTACCGCTAAACAGTGTTGTTTTCGACATCTTTTCGCGTTTTAAGTCTATAAAACACATTCATAAATGCATAGATCACACGTGCATTGTACTATCACCGCGGCTTTTTAGTTTTAAGTAGATCATTATACGTCACGTCATACAAACGTACTGGACGTGTCCAAAAATTACATTTGTAACTGTTTTATACACACACACACACATATATATATATATGCTTTTATTTATTATTTTTTTTTTTTTATAGCATCATAGGTTTTTATTTCACATAAACCAGAGCAGAATATTTTTCCAGAGAATTTTTATGATTTTTTTAGCGGTTGTACAATTTGTAAAGAAACATTTTTATAATAAGCACAAATGAAGTTGTAGATATATATAATTAATAAAAAGTAAAATAAATTAAATTAAATCAACAAAATTGCAGAGACTTGTATGCCTTGTGTCAAGAGTTACATTAAAGATCATGACACCATAATCGTTTAGGCGCTTTCTGAGATCACTAGAAGTAGTGGAAACAGATAATTCTGAGATTAGAAGCATTGCGATGGTTGTGGAGATTAAAGTGCTGCGTTTGTAGAAAATCTTAGTAATGCATCTATATAAGGATTTAATATCGAAAAATATTATAGTTATAAGAAATTAAATATTAGATAAGCGGAATATAGCTACCCGAGCTCGAATAAATGTTATTTCACTACTCATCTGAACTTTAAAATATGAGATTAAAAATATAGATTACCAGTTGAAAAAATAAAATAACTTTTAAAAAAATATTTATCAAAAATTTATTGTGATTACTTTTAAAAATTATGTAACAAAACAGTTTTTTTTTTTTTTAAAAACATTATTTGAATGAGAAATTTCTGCTTATTAATAAAATAATAATCCTGTATTATATTCATTCCAGTATGATGTGTGGTGGCTTATTTTTTGCGATTTTTTTGATCTAGGCGGTATTTACAAAGGATAAATCCACTTTGGGAGAAATTAGTTCATCACCAAATATTATCAACAAAACTACGAGGAAATAGTAATAACTGTTATTTTAATCTATAACTAAATAATTGTTCTACGTTATAATGTTATCTAAATAAAAATATATAGTCCTTTACAAACACAACATGTGGGTATCAGCTACCAGATATTGGAAATTGGATATGGTTTTTAGCCTGGTAGTATTAGAAATCTAGGTTAGGAATAGAATATAACATCGTGTATCTATATTTTATATGGTACATTTATATTACCATAATATTATGTGTATACGAAGAGTATATTTCGATCATTTTTAAATCGATTTCGTGGTTCAACAAGTTGATTTGTTTGCAATAACGTGCAGGACAGACGAGGTGAACTGCAATCGAGTGTGAGCACGGCGTTTGTACAGACTGTGTGCTCGTGCAAAAAATATTTTTCCAAACGATTGTCAGTTAAACACATTAGTAAGTTCTCTGAATTTGCAACCACATACACAAACGTATTAACAAAGATAACACGCTATAGTAATATACTAATATGGTCACATATTATATAGTACTAGCTGAATAACCCGGTTTCGCTCGTGTGTTAAATAATCGATTCGTATATACATTAGTTTTTTTAGTATAATAAATTAAACTATTTAAAGCCTAGCCACATAATACATAATAATTTGTATCAATTATTTAAATGACACGCAACGCTGTAACCTTTAAATATAATACCTCTCCCCCATCACATAAAATATGAAAAATCGGGTGACACGGTGACACTTGGGAAAATATTTGAAACAACTCTGTGAAAAAAAATTGGAAAAAAGTTAAATAGTTTCGTCATAAAATTGGAACATAAAAAAAGGCCTGTTCTTTTATATATACGGTATATTCGTTTATGTGAATGTCGTCTTCTTGTTATCAGTGATAGATTCGTAATACGTCCGCTAAAAGAGAAATACTCTGTAAATAACCGTTATTAAACAAGCATAATACATACATTATGACGAACGTAAGTAGTGCTTTCCCTCTTTTCGCACTTTTTAATTATTAAATTATTATTATTAATATTTTTATATTATTTTTATAATTTATAAGAAAGACAATTTTCTTCGAGTTATACCTATGTGTTATTCAAGTATCCTTGCTTTTACACAAAAGTTGTCGCAGTAGTAGGACTTACGTTAGCATCATTATAGTATAATTTGTCAAAATATTTTAATAATCTACCAAAATAAAGAATTTGTATTTTTAAAACATATATAGCTTGGTGTTTAAATAACTATTATAATATACCATTATGTAAAAACATAATTTAATACTTTAAAATTAACATATTGTGCATATGAACACATTACACTATTACAATAAAATAAATGCTGGTGTGGCCAAAAATAAAGTAGCGGGGAAGGTAAATCGAATAATCTCCAATAATAATTTTAATGCCCAAACAGTAAGAAATATGTAAACTGATTATTTTATTGTCCATTCGTAAGTCACAATATAGTGATTATAATGAACAGACAAATATTGTTGACTGCAAAATTAATGATATTATTAAAACAGTGCCAACACTTGTTATTTTGTATTTTTTTATCATTATGTGAAATAAATTTATAATAATTATTACTATTATACTAATATAATTTATAATGAAATTATAACATATAAAATGTATTCAATAAAACAGACATTTTGTTTAAATTTCAATAACATTTTATTGAAATTACGTATGTAGATGATGTCTTTGAGCCTTTGAACATTATAGGTTTTTAGTTTTTCAAACGGTTTTATTATTTGTTGTGGAACGGCCAAATTCGATTACACAGAAAAAAAATTACCCTTTGTCTGTGATAAATAATAATAATACCAGCCAAACATCTACGTTTATAATTATATTTTGTATTGACAAAAGGTACATTTCTTTACATGTTTATAATACAACTATTATTTATAAACATATAAGCCTATATTGTATTTACTTTTATACTAATGATAATTATCGGAAAAGTAATTTATTGTTTTATTTTAATATGCAAGTATCTTTGTTTAATGTAATAAAACTTTTTACCATATAGGTAGTACAATTCTGTATAAATCGTTAATACTATAAAAAGTGTAAGTAATACTATAAAAATACTATTAAAAAGTGAGAAAAGAGGGAAAATAAAGGTTACTAATAATTACTGGTAAACTATTATAAACTATACATTGTGTAGCATTTCAATGTACCCACTGTACCCAATGTAAAATTATTATATACAAGGAACAACTTAAACTACAACTACGAGTATTTTGAACACTGGATTTTACTTTTTATATTTTATAGGTAAGTACTTACATCTAAATCTAAATATTTTTTAAAAAATAGAAAAGTTAACCATCTGTTTTACGACCACAAATAATTTAAAAATCAAATGTAAATACAATAAAATATTTTTTCATTTTTTTTTTTTTTTTATTCTAAAATATTAGAAATAAAATGTAAGACAATTTATTTACTTACTTTTAGAGTTCCTTGAGTAATTCCTACAATTACATTAATTTTCATATTTTGGTTATTTTTAAGTTAGTACAAAACGAATACAGAGTACAGATATTATATTTATAAAAGCAGGTTTAAGACAAGAATAATATAAATGGTAAATGACAAGAGTGACATTTTCAATTATATTTTCAATTATTTATTAAATATTTTGAAACATTTTATAATTATTTAGAATTAAAAAATCAATCTATTATTTATTTTTTCAACTTATTAACACAATATAATTTTCATCTATAAATTAAAAAAAAAGTGTTTTCAATTTTTGAAATCTAGTATTTTATTGGTTTCTGTTTTTAAAGATTGATAATTTTTTAGTATAAATATGAAAATCCAAACACTAATGGTAACCTTTATTAAATATAATCAATTTGTTATTAGTCATTACACTGCAGAAACTAGGTATCTATGTAAAATTATAATTAACACTAAAAGTTTACTTTGAGATGAGTGAAACAAAAATAATGCTTTAAACGCTAAAGAGTCTTTGTGTTCCGTCCTTCTTTAAAAAAAAAAATTACGACTGCATGATTGCAACAATAAATAGTTTGCAATTATTTTTTATCCATTAAAAAAAGATTCTGCATCTTGGACTATTGGCTGATTATATTTTTTTTCTTATAATAATATGATAATAACAATATTGTTAACGTTTTATTTACAATAAATATATTTCATTATAATAAATTGTTTATATGTTGACTTCTTCTATGTATTTTTTAGTGCCAATTTGATTATTAGCTATCTAGTCTTATTCTACAGATTAGTGGAGAAATTAGAGTATATAATTTATTATAATTATGTTATTATAGTTAATATAAAACATATTTATATCACACCATTATTTTATACTGAACAAATGATAATTGAAGCATAATTAATAATTATAATTGATTCTTTTTAAGTGTATCATTATTTTATTTACGAATTTGATTTATTTACTATTATATTCTTTAATGTGAAACAATGTGATATTTTATTCAATTGTTTTATTCACCGAGCCTAAAAAATAAGTGTTTAATCAACCAATTCAAAAACAAAAAACAGATAGTAAATATCTTTTAGAAAAAAAAATTATATCAGTATGAACTTATTATTTTTTATTTAATGTTTTGTTCAGGTTTTTAATTACAATTGAATAATATTAACGAACTTAAAACGTACGCTTATGAAATAGTAAATTATTTGAACATTGTCTTATTATGGATTTAATTGCAATTAAATAATGTAAGGTTTATTAAATGCTGAAACTTTCAGTTAATAAAAATGATTATTCTGTATAATAAATATTTTAAATTATAATGATGAGACGTTTTCTGAAGAGATTAATTTTGATACGTATAAAGAACACTATTTATGGTATCTACATTTTATGTTGTACTTATTATTAATTTATAAGTCATTTCAGTTTTGATCAATGGTCTAAAATATTAAATTACCTATAAAAAAAACGCGAGACATTGGATACATTTATAAGTGGAATATATATAAAAAATTAATTTAAAAATCTGGACTGGATGATGGACATTTGCCTTGGTTTACTTGCCTTGCGCAGGATGGGTTAGGTATGTGGTATTACATTTGAATGCAAAAGTAATATAAATCAATAAGTTCAAAAATCAAATCTTGTCAATATCAGGCTTTCTACAGATATTTTTTGATAAAATGTATTAATAGTTTTAACATAACAATGATTTCTTAATACGATCAGAAAATGATCAAAAAAATATAATTGCAATTTAAAAAAAAAATTTCCCGTTAAACATTTTAAGTACGTACTAATTCAATCATCAAAAGGAAAAAAAACATCACTGTTAAACCAATAATGCCATTCCTCGTACCAATAATTAGAATCTAGAATATTATTAGAAAATAAAAATAATAACTTTTAAACTAAACTTTGTATTTAGAACATGAATTTAATTAAATATATGATATCATGTTGAATCGTGTTCAGTGGCATAGTTAGGAAAGGTGACGGGGGTAGGAGCAATTACCTAAATTCTTATTAAAATAAAGTTATAATAAAAAATTAAATCATTTTTTTTTTTTTTTCATTGAATTCATTGATAAATTACAATAGTGATAACTAATATCTGGTATTATCTGAGTATTCAATTATAAATCACCAGTTCTTTTAAATATAAATATGTTATTGAAGAATTTTCTCTATAGAAGGCTCATCGAAAATATAATCATTTACTAATCTTGTTTATTTTTACTTTTCTTATTATGTAATTTACATTTCTATATACATAAAATGTATTTTATTATATTGTCATACAATTTAAAAAAAAAAAAAACTAAAATTTAAAATTATAATTTATTTTAGGTACTTATAAAGTACATGTACTTATCTATATTTAATTTTGGAATGTATTATTTTGGAATATATATTTGGAATACATTAATAATATTATTAAATAAATAACATATATTAATTTTGCTATTTATTGTTCATTAGGTAATTATTATTTAGTATTTACTATATTTTAAAAACATCTATAATTTATTATTTTACTGACAAATTGATGTAAGATTGCTTTATAAATAATTATTATAGATGAATAGAGTAATAAAATTAAAATGTTCTTTAAACTAGCAGAAGCATAAGTATAATAAAGGGAAAATAGAGATATCAATTTTAATGGCGAGAAAAAGTAGATTTTTTTATTAGAGGAGATTCAAAAGCGTTTTTGGGACTAAACACCCTTTAAACGCTTAGGAGTGAAAAGAAACTTTGAGAGAAAAAAAGGGGTGCTAAAATATGTGTACCTAGGGCGCCAAAATCGTATATACGTCTCTGACCGCGTTATATGTATTATGCAATTAACTTTCAGAAATGATTCAAAGACTGATGACTGGATATACATTTTGCTTCGTTCTTTTCGCTCATATCTCGTTACTCCTTATTTCTATATGAAATGTTAATGCAATATTGAATCATTGGATTTAAAAATCTACTGGTTAGTAAGCTAGGTTTGCATCCGTGTCTATTTAGTCGTATTAAACTCAATTAAAAAATATATTTACATTTAAATAATTGATAAGTAAGATTACTTAAGCCACACATACAACTCTCAGACAAGTCAAGTTATATGTATTTGCGGATATGATGTGGTTATTTTATGGACGATAGTAGGAAAATATTATACCCTTTTATTGTAAAACAGGGGAATTATAACGAAATGAATTTATTATTTACCAAGTTTGGGTTGTATTTTTATTTACAAAATAAAATATATATAACTATATTAAATCATTTATGTAGTTTTATTGTTATGCGTTGAATGTGAAGAAACGCGTTGTATTTCATCATTATAAAATCAAAAATAGTGTAAATAAGTATCATATTTTAAGAAAATAAACTAAATTTTCAGTTATACTTAGATATTTAATGTAAAAATTATATTCATTTTTTAATTTAATAAAAATTTCAGCATGAGTATAATGATTTTTATTTCCAAAAAATATTGGTGTGTTACACTTATAAGCTTAATATATATTTATAATAATAATTAAATTATAAATACATTTTGGTTTTTAGCTCTTCTTCTTTTTAGTTTTTTAAAAAATTGAAATAAACATTTAATGTTTATATAATAATTATTGTTTTGAAAGTTTCGATGTTTAAAAACAATATTTTATAACAATGGCATACATATAATACAATTTCTTTTACAGTTATATGATTTTAATCGACAGATAATGTTTATAATTCGATTCGGTGTTTACTTAGATTTGGTAAATTTATGAGTTTTGTCAGGCCAAAAATTCAACTAGTATTGATTATGTTTTATACTTATTGTGTAGGTACACGTTATAGATATGTTAACATAGAATAAAAGATCTTTTATTTTTCATTAAGTCGTCATCATGTGCAAACAGTCATAAAAGATGAAAATAAAAAAAGCTATAAATTGTTATAAAAAAAAAAAAAAAGTGACTAAGGATAAATATAAAAACTTTACTGATTCAAGTATGTGTTATTTACAAAAGAGATGCATATAAAATACTACGCTTACGTTGTACAGAACATGACATAAGCAGAAATCTTCTTGTATTATTTAATATAATTTTATAATACTTTATCAAATTTGTCTTCTCGGAGAAGCTTTTCCCGCCACCCTCACAGACGTTTCGTAAACCTTTTGAAATGTCAGAGAAACGGTTTTTAATACTGTTCCAGCTTTTCTTCCTACCTCTATCATTCCTGTGCAATGTCGTAGTAAATAATCCGTAATGCCATATAATATAATAATAGTTTTAGTTAAAATTTTATTTTATAATGAAGAAAGTATTAATTTGGATTTACAGCCATTAATAGTGGTTAACTAATAATAAAGACGTATACAATTTTTAATTAAATTCCAATAAATATACACATATTATCTAGTGGTAGTATGAAAAATACTATGCAAACTTTATAGTTTAATATAGGTAATACATAAAACAACAGTGATTGGCAAAAAGAAAAAAAATATTTACCAACAAATAAAATATAAATGGTCATTTTATCGAAAGAAATATTTTAATTGTTGTAATTTATAATTATACAATCATAATATATCATTTTTAATAAATAACGCAACTTCAAAAGAAAATAAATCATTTCACGCGAAAAAAAACATATGCATATGCTAATACCTTAAATTGTCAATATATTTATTATATTCCAATGATATTTCTTCAAAATTCTGAAAATAATAATATTGATAAAACAGTCGTATCTCCTAAATATTTAAATATTCCATAAATAAATAACGCAAAGTATATAAGTAATAATAGAAAATTAGTCTTAACTTTAAATTAGTATATGTTTATCTATAGATTCTTTAGTTCTTTTGAATTTTTAAAAATTCTAATGGTGTTTCATTTAAACTGATATATCAGGTTTGAAAGCAGAATTAAACTGAATATTTAAGTAAATAGATATAAATTCATTACATTGTCGTATTATATATTTATATTAATATTATATTTTATGATTATTATAATTATACTGACATCAAAAATAAGGTTTAACAATTTCATATTATTGTTATAAAAAACATGTTTAAAATATAATATTGAAAAAATAGTATTTTTAACATTTTAGATAAAATAGACTTTAGTCTGTTAAAAATGCCTTGCTTGACAACACTGACAAAATAAGTATACCTACTAAATTATTACAATATATGTATTATAATAAATGCACTTTGAATCTAAGACACTCAATTGTGAGAAATAAAAAGGTTTTTCATCTATATTGTGTAAAAATTTAGTTTTTCGCAGTGAGATACGCCCTTCCATCCTTTGCTTAATAGATTGATGAATTAATAATACATGCAAATCCGCTATATGTTATAAAGTATTATACCCACTAGGGTCAGTAGTGGATCCAGAGGATCAAAAGGCAATCAAAAGAGGGGGCGAATTTTCAAAAATGTAATTACATTTTTTTTAACCTGTATCGAAGGGTAATTATTTGTAATTATTTCCCATGTACAATTAATTACGGCTTAAGGTAGGGGGAATCGCCTCTTCACCACCCCTCACCCCTTTGTATCTGCTACTCGTTACGGTTTATCGATGTAAAATAAGTTAATAATTCTCTACCTAACTAAAACACGTGAAAAACTCGAGGGTTGTATAAAGCGCGTGATCAATGACATCAAAACACTAATAAACACTTTATGCGTTTACACTATATCGAATACGCCTACAATTATTATAGTAATATTATATGCACGTGATAACATATTTCTCGAAAAAACTATATTCAACAAACAAACGTGTTTGAAGCCGTATATGTAATAGTATAATAATTTATTGTAATATGATCGTTTCCACGTGCCACGCACGCACCATTGACCCGCGAACACAATGCCTACTGCAATTACTCCGCAGGAATAGCAAAATCAAAAACTCAAAAAGGTGATTTTTTTTAAACTCATTTGTTTAAAATGAAATATTGACCACAATTCAACCAAAACATTTCTATATTAGGCATATCATATAAGTTGTGACACAGTTATTATAAGTTTATTTAAAACACTATGAAATTTTCAAGTAATTTTATATTATCTAATAACCCAAAAACAACACTGAAGAAATCGCCAAAAGAAAAATGACTGAATAATTACAGACTAAAAAAATGGAATAATTGGAAGATAATATTTTGCATGTAATAATATATTATACTAAATAATTATTAAAACAAAATTCTGTTTTAAATATCAGGTACCAGTTTTTTAAAAAAAAAAACTTACAATTAAAAAAAAAAAAACTAAATATTACATACATATAATTTGTTAATTTGATATCTGAAAATATTTTCAATAGAATACAATATTTTCTACATTATACGTATTAATTACATGCATTTATTTTTATTATTAATCTGTCATTTTTTTAATTTTTTGTTTATTTTATTATGTTGTATTATGATGTTATATTATAAACTCTTATTTACATTTTATTTTTAGTTCATTTTTGAATTTCGATATGAACTCAATCCATCCGAATTTAATCATATGATTTTTTGATGAGCTTGCAACTTGTTTATATTAAATATGTTTCTCTTTATTGTATCTCTCGTTTGTTGAAATATTTTCAGTATTATTATTATTATTATTATACAATATAGATAGGTATACCATAAATCATTTTCTTTTAAAACAACTTGACATTTGACCATTTTTTAAATAAAATTTAATATTTTTTATATTATGTTGTATATTATGAATATACCTAGTATTTTGAATAAACTTATTAATTTATAACTATGTAACAGTTTATAATATAAGAGTAGTATAGAATTGTTTTGGAGGAAACGTAGTCAATATCCCATTTGGTGGAAACAGGTGTTGGCGGAATAAAGAAAAGTACTTTTGGTGAAATGGGTACCGCCTGCTGTAACTGGGTTTTATTCGTACTTGATTAGTAAGATGCCTGATTATTGCTTTGATAGTAATAAAGCAGGAGCGTGTACTCGAAATGATAGTGAGAGGAGGGGCTCTGCTCCAGATCTCTCCCATTGAAAATTTAATGTTAAAAAATGTTTCCATAACATTAAAATTTATTCAAATAAAAAAAATTATATAGATACAAGATAATACAATAACATACGTTCATGATTTTAAAACATGCATAACTTGGTTGAAAACTAAAATTTAAAAAACCTACCTAAAAATAAACATTTTAATATTATTCTTACCTTTAAATTTAATATTAAGTCAATAATTCACTCCAACATTAAAAATAATAGGATAAAATCAATTATTCTGAACGTAAAAATGTGTATGTTATCGTATGCATTAGTAAGATGGAGAAGTATAACGTCCTTTTAACAAACACTTTATTGAATAAAAACGTATAAAGCGGACTGCTCGCCACGTGAATTGTCACTTAGACACAGTTTACTAATCAATACGATATAAACATAATACTCTATTATAATTATTTGTAGGAGAATACATAATATTGAATCGTGGCAAATAAAATAAAACATCAGCGAAACTATGTACACTCCAAGTATAGCTGAATGAGGAAGTTAAAATTGTAACACTTTTACATACATCAAACACAATTTGAGGCCGTTACATTTTTTGTCTATAAGATCCCGTATTATAGTTGCATGCAACAGTGCACGATGTGCTGTGGTGGTCGTGATAAGCCACAGCGACCGGACGATCAAGCGATTGCTACGGATCCAGAATCGGCTACCTATTTAATATTGTTGGAAAATTATTTATATTATACTATTTTGTGCAAAACGATTGAAAATTTTTCGACGCGCAACGAAGACTACACCGATTTTGCCCGCCAACCTGGGCGCTGATACGGTAAACGCGTCACGCAGCGAACCATGACGTGGGGTATAGTGTGCCAGTCGATTGTGGCGGCGTATTTTCAAAGGGTGTATTATTATTATTATTATTATGATCATCAAACGCGCCAGTTCTTTTACTGGCACGTATGTGATGCGCTCGCTGTCGTCGGATACATAATATAATATTACGCGAGCTTGGAAATCGTCTCACGCGTGCCGGAAACTACCACGCAAACATTTCTACTGAATTACCTCCGAGCAACGTTCAAAAGCATTATATAGCGCAGGTATCTGTTATTTTAATATTATTTATCGTCTATGGTTTAAAAATAATAACAATAATATATATATATATATATATATATATGTGTGTGTGTGTGTGTGTGTGTGTATACGTGAGGGTGGTAACTGGCAAGTGCACTACGATGATATCGGATCTAGACGCCCGGAGCAGATAAAAATATCTGCGCCTTTTCCCACAAAAAAAAAAGAAAGTTTTTTTTTAACATTTAAGTTTTTTTATTATTTATTAATATATTTTCAATTAAAAACCTTTAAAAATATAAATACAAAAATAATTTTAAAGCATTTAATTTTTATTTTTTGATATTAAAAATAAAACTAATGAATTAATTAAATTAAATCATTATATTTTAAAAGATTATTTATCTAGCCTTTTTCGCAGCGATTTCATTTATTATATCGTTATAATTGATTTGTCGTGACTCGTGATGCAACGTTATGTTCTAATAATTGTATGTTGGTGATCACACTTCCGATTACAGGAGATGTCCAACGTATAAATCTCTCCTCGAGCGCCGTAAAACACAATCATTCAAACCACCATATATCTAAAAAAACACACTTCATCTTTTCTCAATTCTGTTACTCTCCAGACTCTAAACCTTCTTATGCCTCCGTTTCCGACTCCAATAATAGCATATTGCCTTTGAATTACCTAATAATTCCACTAACGATTCATTGCTATCTAAATCCTTTTCAGACCTTACTGAATTAATTAATCCACTCCTCTCTCTTCTTACCGAGGTACTTCACAAACAATATATCCCATAATTATTTCAGTATTCCTATCACATTTACTTTAATTACTATTTTAACGTCTATACTATTAGAATACTAATCGTTGTACATTTTAATTGGTTTCGTATTTAGGTATATGAATATCGTTTATTTTATAACTATTTTATTATTATTATTATTTATATTCTATCATCAAGCTTTAATTATTGAGCTGTAATAACTATTTGTTTAAAGCTAAAAGCTAAAAAAAATAATTATATCTTGTACACATAATTTTATATTTTATTTTAATAGATAAAATAAATATGATTTTTTTTTTTTATTAATTGTTTATGGCATCAACAACAAGGTTATTAGCCAGCATTACATTTTTAAAGAAATTGTATTAAATTACATTAAATTACTTAATTACTACCTACTATATAAGTTTATATTTTTATATTGTTATCTTAGGTTCTAATAGTTTTAAATAAGGTAGCGTAGTTCTGTTTTATTGATAAAATTGATTAGTTTTTTTGGACGTTTCGTGAGTGGGTGCAAGCATCTCATATAATATCTCTGGAAGTTTCTGTTTGATGCGACTTCATGGAACTGGCGGCATTCTGGAAATATGTGCTTGACCATAATGAGTGTTCGCAAGTAGGGCACAAAGGTGGATCTTCTTTGGCCATAAGGTACCCGTGTGTCATGTGGGTGTGCCCTATTCATTAGCGGATGAAAATTACCTTGTCCCTTCTCGACATTTCGTATAGTTTGGGACATGATAATATTGATTGTTTTATTTCTCTGAGCTTATTATTATAACTGACCCAGAGGTTTTGCCATTCATCCATGTGTTTGAATTTAGTTGAATTTCACAAGTCTTGATCAGATATGTAAGGATATATTTCGAAAAAGGAGGTACCTGTAGTTTCTTTAGCTTTTAAGTCAGTTTCTTTGTTATCTATTAAACCAACGTGACCCGGGATCCATGCAAGCGAAATGTGATTTTATATGTCATTATTATATAAGATTTAATTATTACATACATAAAAAACAACTGTTTGAAAATCATTTATAACCTATTCAAAGTATATTTAAATAAATTTTTAAAATAATAATTCAAATTAATGACCAGATTAACGTTTTTATAAGAAAACATTGAACGTGAACTTAAACGACTGCATTCATTGAGCAAGTAATACAGTAACAGTTATACTTAATAATCAACAGTCAACAGTAGGTACCTAAGTACAACATAATATTATAGTATTATACACTAAACTTTAACTAAATGTGCACGAATATATGTGTGCCGTGTGTGTAAGGCGTTATTTAATGACTATAGGTCCCGGTTTTCCATTAGCGACAATGTTATCTCTTTTTTCTACACTGCGTCCCGTTGTCCTGGCTATAATTCTAACGATTTTTGTATTTTTATATGTATATAGATCCGCTTCATTCCTAATTTCATTATTTGTAATAAAAAAAAAAATCGTGGATTAAAAATATTTTTGAATTAGTCAGTACAAAAAAAAAACCCATCAATAATATAATATAGAATTTTAATCTAAGATTTTATATTAGTGGACTATTGCAGGATACTAGATATGATCATCAAAGGGAATCAAATTTTAAATCATACGCGTATCAGTATAATTTAACTTTAATTAACTTTTTTTATTTAATTTTTATTTTATTTATTATTAAAAACTCATTTAACCTCCAAAAGTCTATAATAAAGTATACTACTACAGTGGCATCATAGGCATCATAGGCATCATTAGTGATAGGGAGTCTGGGAGGGGTAACCAATGCATTTTCTACAGTTTATTATTTACTTCAATCTTGTTAATACAGTTAATAATTATAAGAAGTCTTATTTTTAAAGCCATTGTCATAACTGATATTTGTTAAACAAACAAATTTATAACTATTTAATCATTAAATTACTGATAATTGACCGACGCCGTATCCGAGTAGGGCAGTTGATACTTGGCAGGTGCTCTTACACATTTAAACAAAACTATACACACTACATAGTGCGTACTATGTAGACACAAGTATACGACATGCCAGAATTATTATTATATTCTTATAACAGTACAAACTTCTGCAACGTATTACATATATTATAGTGTAAATAATTGTATTCCACTTCCATTATTAATTATTTTTGACCATATAGACATATTTTGATTGATATTAGTAATTACTATGTATTGTACAAATTGCCTATTAAATATTTGAAAAAAATGTTTATATTTAATACTTCGAAATTCGGTGTGTGACGTTCAAATATTTGAATATTGACCACCAACCCATGCCCCACCATTCTCACACATTATGCTATGTGAATCTGCGTAAAAAAAAATATTGAGTCGGCAAATTAGTATATCAACAAAAACTTAAATGACGTCACTGCAGTAGTACTACTATCATCAAATTAAAAAATACGTTTTCAAAACGTCATTAAATTAAGACATCCCTAGAAATGAATCAAGATAAACTGTGCGGAATGATTGTCTGATATGTGAGGGAGGTACAAATAAAAATCATTTTCCCAATAAGAACTTTTTTTTAAAAATATTTTAAAATATAATGACTCGTGTAGACTAGTAAGTCTAGTGTATAAGAGACCGTGTCACGACGTGCACAATTGGCGGTGATGGCGGCGGTGGTGGCGGCGGTAACTGCTCTAGCCGAGTATGTACACAAACAAAACGCAGTGTTTAGGTTAATGGAATGCAAACAGTGTAAACCAAGATGCCACGGAGATTTGTTTAAGGTCCTCTAGTCCTCGGCACCTCTCCATCCCCTCCATGACGCTTGTCCCGCCGTCGTCGTTATTCCCGTATTCGTGCGCTTGTAAACTCACTCATTTTCGAGTAAACTTTTTACGCTCGCCCTCTATCCGTCCACCCTGTCAACCCCCCTTAACCAGACCCTAAGCTCATCCCATAAACCCACTCTCGAGTGATAGCAGCCACCGCATATATATATATAGATATATGCACTCGATCTCAGCCACCGACACGAGAACATTTCCCAGGCAGCTTATTAGCGCGCGTTACAGCAACAAACGTTGTCTTTGTCACCACGTCAACGCAGCCAACTCCTATGAACACACCTGCAAACACTCAACTCCTCCACCTCCACCTCCACCATCACGTCATCCGCAACTGCCAATGTCCTCCGGGGATGGGTCGTTACTAATTTCGGGTTTCACGCGAGCAACTAAACCATACGCTACGATGCTTCACGCAGGCGGAATTTTTTTTATTCCGTCGTCACAAGTGCTCATTATTATTATTACTATTACAATACTAATCATTATTATTTTTATTAATATTGATATTATTACTATTTTATGTATAGTTGGATAGACAAACGACGGGTAACGCTATTTCCGCATGCAATAATGTCCTGGGTATGTAAAAAAACACGTTTAAAAAC
Source organism: Pentalonia nigronervosa (assembly GCA_014851325.1). Classification (NCBI taxonomy): domain Eukaryota; kingdom Metazoa; phylum Arthropoda; class Insecta; order Hemiptera; family Aphididae; genus Pentalonia; species Pentalonia nigronervosa. The sequence continues at coordinate 100,548 of JACXSJ010000461.1, read as the reverse complement.
CATTTTACCGGAATATAAAAGCACTTCTCTGCTCTATAATATATATACATATTTTTTTTTTTATCGCCTAGCGAAAAGACTATCAGCAGTTTATCCTACACATATAGCGATTGTTATTAAAAACATTTTTTTAAAACGGATTTACTCATAAAAATATTCATAAAAAACAAATTATTATCAGAACGTTAGTAACACTGGGTAATAATATTAAGTTTGTATATTTACGTATAGAAGCCCTTGATGAAATGTTAGATAAAATTTACACCATCGACTGGATCATATAATATCAATTTATGACTACAATAATATACCAAATACGTAGCAAAAGCGGCGTATACAGTATATATAATATATAAATATATAAATATTTTTTTAACTGTCCCAAGGCAACTTAATTTAAACGACATTTATAAATAGAATACATAATGAGTTTATACATAGCAATTAATAAATAATATATAATATAATATATATGAACATGTTTGTGGTTCCAACTCCAATGAAGTAGCCTCTTCCTTAGCATAAGTCACTTACACTAAATCGTACGGCTTCAAGCCTAATGTCTTATGAGTTGTCTAGAAGTTGGGAAAACTTTCATCGTGGATGGATAATATCTTTAAATCTCTATGGATGATTACATTTCTGTCAAACCGGTATACTGTGATAATAGTAAAAAGGGAAATATTTTGACAACGTTGAATGACTTTGATGTTGGATTTGCTAGCACAGCCCTATAATTGTACGCCATAATTTCAAATCGGTTTGATGATAACTACATAAGGAAGCTGCTTGTTTGTCAGGTCTAAAGTGGAATATCTTCCAATTAGCCAGTATAACTTGTGCGTTTTTCTTTGATTTTCAATTTTTTTACGGATATGGTGTTTCCAATTCAGGTGGAAAACAAATGCATACCCAAGTATTTAACTGAATTCTTTTGTGAGATTATCATGTAATCCAGCAACACATGGATATATCGGTTAGAACTCAAACTGGTGTCCTGGTATGAGGTGTGTTTTTTTCTGTAAGCGGTTTTAAGTGACTAAGAAGAAGCTTCTTATAAAGTTTATATGACAACGCGAAAAAAAAATTAACTTCATACTCGATTTTAATGTTTAATTGTATATTTGATATACGTACAATAATATTTATTCAAGCAAATGTAATTTGTTTAGTTATTTCTAATTTTTTATTATTAATAATTAGGTTTATGTAGGTGCCTAAATTATTTCAATGAATATTTTTTATATTATTTGTTCCATCGTGTTCACTTATAATTTTTAAATATATAAAAATATAATTTATAACTTTAAAAAACTATGATATTTTCTTTCTCGAATAAATTATCTTTTGCAATTTTGCGTACAAAGGGTCCCTTCTGTATGCGTAAAATATGAAAAGATTATTGTCTAAAATTACTTTCTGACTTTGCCCACCATCATTTTTGATCATAAACTCACTTCTTTCAAAGATAACTATATCCCAAATTCTACTCCAAAGTAAAAGAAGTATCCTACATAATATGTATTTAGTATTCAAAATGTCTAATGAGGTTTTACAAAACAATGTGGAAAACTCGGTTAATGATTTATCTTTTAACGTTGAACATAACACAATGTACAAATATATAATACTATTTATTTTAGTTTATAATTATTAAACTTTGTTGAATCAAAAAAGAAACAAGTCAAAAAATCTTCCAAGTCATCACTTTTCTGAAGCAAAATTGAATCAAAGCGATCCAATCGATATTACAAACGTTACACGTTCTACACATAGTATTATAATATATTAAAACGTGCACCTAACATGCAGAAGAACACAAGTTTTCACATGCTATAGCACGACTGTGAAATAATTATTAAAAATATATATGGAATATAATATAGTTATGTAATATAATATATTATATACACATAAAGCAATATGTATGCAATTCTTTAATTGAACCCAAAATTCCAATATGGGCATATTCATATATGGGGCCTCCTTCCTATATACGTCATTGAATCATACCTATGATATAAATGTCGTTGACCATTTAATAATAACGACCACTATGTGAGTAAACTATTAATATCTGTGATGCTTTTCATTCAAATTTTAATTTTGTTCTACAGTGATCATACAAATATTTGTATGTTCATCGATGTTTTGAAAAATATACAATGAGCTATCAATATAAAACTAAGAAATACTGACTTAAATAATCATAGAACTAATATAATAGATTAAAAAACATGCATTAGAAATACTATCCCATAATTTTAAGAGAAACAAATTAACAAATTCGAATTTATGAAAAAAATGTTAATTTTATTTCATTTTAAAGTTTATACCAGAGTCATAATATTATGCTACAATATGACATTCGATTTTTAAATAAAAACAAAACAACATTTTTAACCTACCTGCTATAATGATACTACAAACAGACATAGAACTGTGTACAAATTGGGAAGGAGAATGAAGTATAACACAGAATTATATATCCGATAATAAATAATATTTAATTTTATACTGTATATTTTTAATTAGTAAGTACCCATAAAAACCTGGGTTCCAATATTGGTAAGACACTTTAAGCGCAGGACGTAACTAGTAACCACAAACATCATAATATAAATTAGAATTAATTTTGTACTTTTATTTTTTCATGTGATAAACTGTTCATGAAGATATGTTTCACTGTTATTGTCTCTCTACATGACCAAAGTTATATTTGTCAATATTCACATTACAATAATCGAGGAATATAATCCTAGAAAAACAATTTTATGCATGTAATAAAATTATTTTATTTACGTGTTACAAAAAAAAAAAAAAAAAAAATTGCATGCAAATGTTTAGTATTACTGTTTGATAGAGTGAGATATTACTTATTATATGCGAAACATAATGGTGTGTCTTGATATGTATATTGTATAATTTATTAAAAATATGAATTTTGACAAAATGTTGTCAAGGGAACTGTAGTTTTTCCATAAATTCTAAATGGTCCGAAAATCGCTTTATCAAATGAACGTATTCTATGATACCAATGACATACATTAACAAAGTCAAAATAATATGGTTCGTATGGTCATACGGAATAAAATTATTATCATACGAAGTTCTACTACACTTTCAACAATAAAACTAATTAATCGGTCTCCACGTCATCACCAAAGCTCTGTGACTTATTTCTAATGAAGAATACTTCATTCAAATTTTCTGCACATGAAAATAATTATCGAAACTGCCCCACAATATTCTGTCAACGGCTCTATTCAAAACTCAACAATCAACACTCATCTAAACAAACTCATCACAAGACCTGTATTATCCTTATCGACCTTATTACTATTATGGGCAAGTCGGAAAGACTATGCCTGGAATATCCACAAATGTCCTAGTTGATGCCTATATTAGTTATATTATAGTTCATTTCAAATTAAGGGTACTAAAGAGTTTCTTCTCCGGAATTTTCTTTCTTTTTTTTTTTTATTGTATTGTTTCTTTTTGTTATCTGATTTAACTATTGTTCTGTACAGATTGTAAATTTAAACAATATTATAATATTATACCACAAAAAAAATTCACGTAATATCTATTGCAATAGCAATAGTTTAATGATTGGCACGTCTTGTGATCAACTTTTGATAAACATATAAATAATAGTCTACAAAACACAGTCAATATTTTAATACCTAATTAATATATTATTAACTGTAACGATAAAATAATAGGTGAATTCAAATATTTTCATATTATATACGAGCATTATACTGGTTCAACATAAAGTATTCTACATAATACGTTTTATCGGAAAGCTATGCCATTTCCAAGGATTTATTGCAACCTTATTTTTTATAGTTATTTATAGTATAACGCGATTACGATACTATAGTTTTTACGTAAATTCAAAACAATATCATGTAACACGTTTATTGGTAATTAAAAAAAAATAAAATAAAGAAAACGATAAAATTATTTTAAGAAAATTACACGTAAAAATGTAATAATAAATAAAAAACATTCTGAAGGTAAGTATAATGTTTTATACTGTATATATGCAGTAAGATTATATAATCCTACTTACAAAATAGGTTGGAAGTTACTTCGGTTTTATCACAGCTTTAAGCCTTCATGTTACACTTAACGTGTATATATAAACGAAAACCAATAAAATTTAAAACTATTGTTTACATAAGGTTATAGATTTTCAAGCAAAATTAAATAAATGGAATAAAAATACATAAAATATTATATTTTCTATTTATAAGGTAAAAATAAACCTTATTAAGAGTGTTCATTACAATAATGAATCATAGTTCTTTTTTCTCATCGATTGAAAACGTTTAAGTTAACAAATATTAAAAATATTATTTTTGTACTTACATTTTTTAACTTTCATTTGATAATGGGGAAGTAAAAATTTAATAATTCTTATTAAATATTTATTATTGGTTAGATTATGTTTATTAATAACTAAATAATGCAAATTAGTATTTTATATTGTTCAATCATAAAAAATTTACTTTCGACCACTACTTCGATCAAAAATTTACTTTTGATTTATCAATTTTGTGCAATCTCATTTTATTTTGTATAAACATATGTGAATAAATATATATTTAAATGGTACGTGAAATTATTGTAAACAAATGATTTTTTAAAAGTGTATGCACATACCAATGTAAGTTTATTTCTAAGACGCGTGTATTGTAAACACAGTCGTTCATCGTTGGTTCATCGTTGGTCGATATTCTTAATTAGGCAAAGTGGAGGCGCATCAAACAATTGATATATATTTTTTTACTTTACTAATACGACAAAAATTAATTTTCATATTATGTGTTGTGTTTATTAACAGGAGTGAATGTAAAGCTTTTATTTATATTTATATTGGGCATCACTATAATGGCATCTGGATTCGTTATTCTATCTTTTGAAAACCAATATTATGAAGTACTGGATAATATTCCTGGAGGTGATAAATTGTTAGACATTGAATCAGTGAATGGCACGTACAACGAAAGTGTGTCCATGATCATATCGATAACTGTTTCGGAAGTCAAAACTATTTTAAACAAACAGACTACCCCTGCGTATATTGTTTACTAATTATTTTTAATATTTTACTATCCAAGCTATAATAAATTACAATAGTACAAAATATATCAATAACACTTCAACTTTCATAATTTATTTTATATCTTGTAAGTTAAACATCATTATGATTATTTAGTATTAACTACAAAGAATTTAAATTAAATATTAAAATTTAAAGAAATACACATATATTATGTTTAATCAACATTCAATAATATTTATTTTATGTTAATGTGATAAGGATAACTATACACTACATTACTACACAGTCATATTATGCAGTGTATTAATGAAGCTTTCATAAATAATAATTGTTGCTAAATAGAAATAGACATGTCATTCTAACGGGTCTAAGATTTTTGACATACCCGATACATATACGGCTACGTCATACGCAAAGAAGACTGAACCTAAAGCGCAGCCAGAGTAAAGCACAATACAATAACTAACCATTAATGCAATTAAATTGTTAAATGCCAACAGACTGTCAAAAATCAAAACAATATCCACGAGTTCCTCCATTAATCACTAGTGAATTACTATAACAAAACGAGACTATTAACTGGCGAACACTAAAAAGCATTAAAGAAAAATTAGTGTAGATAAAGTTTATTGTAAAAACATCAATCTGGTACCTATATGATGTTTATCATATTATATGAGTAAACAATAATTGTCCGCCAATATCTCAGATGGACAGATTCTAGTCGAGCTTATCTTAAAAATAATTAATAATAACAATGACAATAATAAAGTAAACTAGTATAACTACAATAATAGTAAATTCCTTCTTTTTGGAAATGACTTAAAATTATATTTAAAAATTAATTCAGTAAATGAATATTTGCTTTTACAAGATGACTTCAATTCGTTAGTGAGATAGGCCGATGGTCGTGTGTTGGAACTTAACACTTCAAAATGTAGTTCGAAATCCTTCTATAAAACTCATGAACGTATTGATTATTCGTATGCGAATAATGATAACATATTGCTATTTGCGGATAATGAGATTACTGATTTGAGCATTGTATTTGATCGTGAACTAAATTTTCATGCTCATTTAGATAAAATGTGTTATAAGGTATTAAAAACCTTAGGTTTTATAAAAATAATTTATAATGAATTTAAACTAAAGACTCCTATGAAATCCTTGCATTGTGATTTTGTGAGATCAATTTTGGAATATGGAGCTGTTGTGTGGGATTCTGATACCTCTTGGGGGATATATCAAATTGAACGTGTTCAACATAAGTTTCTTAACTTTGTTACGTATAAATTAAAAATTGATTAACCACCCTGTGACTATTCTCTAGTTATGTACCGTCTTAGCCTTAAATCGTTAGCTGACAAAAGATTTGAAGCTAATTTAACTTTTCTTAGTCATCTTACTGATGGCGTTGTTGATTCTACTGAACTATTGACACAAATTAACTTTAAAGTTCAAACTTTTAATGTACGCCACATGTACTTGTTTTCTTTTCCTATATGCATACCACTTATTCAAAAAATCAACTATTATATAGAATGATGAGCACAGCAAATAAGGATCCATCTACTCTATTAGTTTAATTATTTGTACGTATTATGTATTATTTTTGTATGTATTTACTATATTGTACTGATTTTGGGTATATCCGATTTTGTAATAAATAAATAAATAATAAAAATTGATATACCTTAAAGAAAAAATAAAAGGGTTCTGTTTGTCGTTAAACGTTCTCATTAATTTTTGAGTCCGTACACACTTGTATGAGTATACAAAAAGCAGTTTTCTTTGTAACAAGTAAACTTTGAAAGGAAAGTTATAATTATAATAATATAATCAAACGCGTCAAAGGAAGTGTTTTTTTACTGGAATTTATACTCACTTGAGAGGTATAATGTTACAAATTACAATAATATTATATTTTCAGAATTTTAAAAGTATATAGGTAACTTTTGTATTATTGTATGATTTACATAGTCACTGACCTTTGGTTGTTATAAATTATTATTAAAGATATTATAAATGTATGATTTCCTCATAATTTTGTTCATGTTAAATACTCACATAAAAAAATATATTAAAAAAAAAATAAATTAAAATATATTAATTAAACAAATTTACTCATCATTATATTAGTGTACATATTATAAATTGACTTGTATTTCAATAACAATAAATAATAAAATAATAAAGTTAAACAAAGTATCAGTGTTTGGACTTAGGAATGCCTTCCACATGCCATAATAAAAGTAATTACAAGGGTCGTTTATAATGCACAACACGGAAACGTTCTAAGTACATGTCTTATAATTTCTATATTTTGTAAATTATATGATCTAATTTAAGCTTATAAAACATTGAGTATAGATCGTGTGATTCTAATGGTTTGAGATGTGTGAGGATAAAAAATAACAAATAATATTGCACACAGTTTTCTATTATCTCTTCTTCGTGGGTTTTCCGATATTATCGTCTTACGTGTCCTAGACGTCCATTTTAGATTTTAAGCGGAGCTATGAATGTATTGATTTTACAAGTTGTGTGGTTTTTTTTTTATTATTATTTTTTTTTTTTTTGTATCTGTAATCGTGTTTTAATACAGTAAAAGTACTCCAATTTTCTTTATCGGTATCTTTTCTGATAAGAAAGTGAATATAGTTGGTATTTTGAAAGAGTAAAAGTAAAAAACTCTCAATAGCTTTTAAACGTGCTGGGAAAAACTATAATTTTTTCACAAAACAAATTTTTAACAAAATGTTTTTTTTATTTTTAATGTAACAAAAGAAATAATGACTGTAAATATATGAAATTTTTTACCAAATGGTTATATAAGCAATTTCTATACATTATAGCATTTTCAAAATAATTTGACTTTTTTTAAGCTATTTATATACATAATAAATTTTCGGGTTTATTTTATTTTTTTTATTATTGCCGATAAAATTTTTTTCGGTCTGTCAAAAACTTGAAAATTTAATACAATGTTTTTCATATCTTGTTGTAAGTTAAAATTAAAAAAAAAATTGAGGGTGCTTGAAACTTTTAAAGTATATTATGATTTTTATACACTCAATGACATTTTCAAATGCAATGTTTTCTACAAAAATTGATTTAACATACAGTATTATTAATAGAATATGAATTATTTTAATAGCAATAATATCATAGAAAACACTTAGTTATGTAATCTAACAGCCTGTCTTCACTCAGAATCGTTTTTCGTATACAATGGTTTATTTATTGAATTAAAATTGAACACATTCATGAAAGTGATCCACTCGCACATATTATACAGCAGAGCGGTACCCACTTGTCGACCTTATTCGTTTTTCTTTGATCGGTGGGAGATACCGTGCGCCATTCCGCTCTGTCTAAACATTGTCGTCACTAGAAAACGATATTTAGTTAAATTCAGTTCGTCATTTTATATTTTTTTTTTTTATTAGGCGTACTCTTGTAAAAGTCATAAATAATTTTATTGGTTTTTTTTCCTCTTTGACGCATTCAGAAAGGTGTCTGTTAAATATTAGGTTTTTAATATCATTATTATTATTGGGAATATAATATAACACTTACAAGTAGAACGCAATATATAAGCAACCTTGTACGAGTATTATCACATCATATAATTATAAAATACACAAGAAAACCAATTTATGTAAAAATTAATTTTATATATCATATTATTCTAATGGAGCAAGTGTAGATTTGTAAAAATGGTTTATGTTTTTTAGATTCTGAGCAGAACGATAAATGTATTGATTTTACATTCATATGTATTTTTGTGTCTGTTAACGCCTTTTAAAGCAGTAAAAGTTCTTCAATTTTCTTTATTAGCATTTTTTCTCGTAGGAAAGTGAATCTAGTTGATACTTTCAGGTGTTAAAAGTAAAAAATTCCTAAGAGTTTTCAAACACGTCAAGAAAAACAAAAAAAAAAATTAAGGGAAAACGGGGACTTTACACGGAGCTAATATATTTTATTTTTTAGTATAACACAAAAAATAATAACCTTACATGACATTTTCATCAAATTTTTATATTACCATTTTCTGTACAGCATAAAAAGTTCACTATATTTTGACTCTTTTTGAACTATAAAGAAAAGCATGGGAAATTTTCGGTTTATTTTTTTTCTTATTGTCGATAACAATTTTTTCATCTATTAAAAAACTTGAGAATTTAATACAAGTTTCCTTATAAGTTGTTGTTAGTGAAAATTAAAAAAAAATGAGCATAAGTATACAATAGTTTTTAACAAACGTCTAACGTTAAAATTTCTAAAATATACAAAAATTTAGAATTATTTGATTTAGAAATTAATACAATTTTTTCTATTTTTTATAAAAAAAAATTTACCAAAAATTCAAACTTATTTTTTATGAGTGTTTGAAATTAGACATTAGATATTACTCTAAATTTATTCCTCATAAACTATCAATTTCTTAGAGAACAATTTTCTTATTTTGATGTAATTCAAAAACAAAAAACCGTAGGCATTTGAAATTGCCATCAAATTTTAAATAGAAATAGAAATTTTAGATACTTTATGAACTAATTGTAGACACAAAAAACTTTTCATTTTATTTCATTTTTTTTTTTCTATAAATATCGATCGAAAAATATTTATTGAGTCAAAAAAGCTTGAACACTGAATACATGGTTTCTCATAAGTTGTTGCAATAGTAGTTTAAAAATATTAAAAATATATAGGCACACTTATTTCTATAGACATTTTAAGTTTATATTTCAACAAAAATTCATCAAAATATCGAATATTTGCATATCATTTTGTTGTTAAAAATGTATAAAATTATCAGTTTTTATAGCTAAGGATTGAAAATTTAAAACAAGGATTTTCAAAGTATTTAATTGTGTAACTAAAAAATTTAAAAAATAATTTTTTATGGATATTTGAACGAAATTAGATATTTAAATGAAGAATAATGATGTTATTTATTTCGTTGTAACTTAAAATTTTTTTTTTTAAAGGTTCTTAAAACTTTTAAAATATATTATTATACTTTATACACTTAATAATATTTTTGTCAAAAATTAATCCAACCTACTGTGTTATTAATAGTAATTTGGATTACTTTAATAGCAATAATATCATAAAATATACTTAATAATGTAGGCTGATAGACCATATTCGCTCAAAATCGTTTTTTTATACAATGATTTAATATCATTAAATTCAAATTTAACATATCTATGAAAGAGACCCACTTGACACCTACTATACAGCAGGTTGCAACCCACTTGCCGGCTTTTTTTTTTGTAAATGAATAGTTTTATATTGTACATTGTATCATTTTATGATGATCAATGGATATTAATGTGCCTACTCAACATTTATTACTTAATCTTATCACCATAAGTACTCAATAAAAATATATTATCGTAGAACGTCCTTCTATTTTATTCGATATTGGTTTAATGCGCTGCAGTGTGCCTGTGCACCGTTGAATGACGAGCGACTTTTAGCTCTTAAGTTACAATACATTTTTGTATATTGCGAATCATAACTTATCTAAAGCACATAATAATGATACCATAAAATTGTGCTTTATCATTTACAAACACTTGGATGACGACATAATTTTGAACTGAATTTTTCATTTTCAATGTGTATTAAGGTAGTAAGGTGTTATTAATACATTGTAGTACTCAGCATAACATAATATTTATTAATATTACATTAAATACATTTTTAAAATATTATATTAAAATTAATTTCTTATTTAATATTTATATTATGAGTAATTTAAAATATTGAGAAAATTCCATTCATGAATACTAAAGAAAAGTAGAGTAAAGTAAAACAATCAGAATCGTATTTTTGAAACATTGATTTATTGCATATTAATTATATAAGTGCATATTTGGAGATAGAAATAGCTGATTTGTTAGCTCGGTTTTTATAAATAAAATTAAATACGAATTGAGTCAAAATTGTTAAATTTTATTTTAGTATAGTCGTATGTAATGTAAGTGTATACGTCATTTACATTTTTAAATTATACAATTTAACATATATGATTTTATTTATTTTCTTTACTCGACAAACGTACGCTATCAGCAAAAATTAAGTTTAATTTTAAAATAACAATTATAAATAAACAAAAATGTGACCATCTTATAAGTACATTAATAATTAGCTAAAACTAAAATATTCCGAAATAAAATATTTTCAACACACCATGGACATTTGCAAAATTATATTTTACATTTTAATAGAAAAATAACAAAATATTGATGAAAAAAAAATGATATCATTATTAAACTATTTGTTGAATTAAAATACCGACTCAATATTCATATTTAATTCATTTCATATATTAAAGGTAGAATAATAAAAATAAATAAATAGTTTCAAGTATTTTAATATATTTAAGCTATTTAAATAGAAATGTATGAAACTGGAATACCTACTAGCTTTGATATTAGCTGTTTTGTTTTTTTTTTCGAAATAAATTGGAAATTATTAATATTACTATACTTGAATGAAAAATACTTCTTTTTCTTGACGTCTAAGTTTCATAAATAGATCACACAATAATCTTGTTTTATTTGATACGTTTCATTTTACTAAAATTCGAAATTACATATTTATAGAAACATAAAATTTCTACATAGGTAACCTTTTGATGTTTTCATTTAATGGATTATAATTTAAAATGCACGATACATGATACATATAGTAATCACATAGATTATAAAAATGTTTTTACTAAAAAAATATTCAATACGTTGCGTATAATCGGTTTGTGTTATGAATATACGATTTAGATATTTGTTTTCAAAATAATATGAACATATTATGATGCTCTAATTAGAATGCCAATAATATTGTTTATTGATTTAAAAACTTTGCACTTGGTGGTAGTATAAATCTAAAATCTACGACTAACACTTGACAGTATTTTATAGTTAAACAATTTTTATAGTTTATAATTTCAGTTAATTCTTAGTCACATATAATCGTTGTAGAGTTTTAATATGATTTTCTATGTGTAACCAATAGATTGGTAGTTGTTTGTAATTAAATAAAATATTTATTAAATTTAAAATTAACAATTTTACAATAATATATAAAATTATTAATATTATTTTATAACAAAATGTTTTAAGACGGAAAAAAATGTTGTAGCTATGTATTTTTATCGAAAATTAAAAATGGGTAGTACTTTAAAGCTCAAACACTGTAATATCTGATTCAAACATAGAAATGTATTTTTTTTTTTTTTTGATCTGTAGATATTTTATATTCTGATGTATAAATAATTGAAAGCTTTCAAATTTAAATATTTATTGACATATTAGTGGACATATACATAAAAATAAGTATACTTAAGTTTATTTGATTTATATATTTTTATACTACGGGTTAAAATAACCTAAAAAAAAGTATCTATGAACTAATAAAACTATTCTTGGTTTTAACTTATTTTATGTATAAACCGCGTGAGGCAATGTTGACTACTAGTCTTTGAAAAAAGGATAATGGAAAATACCAAGAAGGAGAAACACGTCTTATTGAAAAACTTTTTACTAACTTAAAATTTCCAACTGAGTTGGAGGTTTAAATTGTTATTAAAATGGCGTCGGCAATCAGACACTTATGAAACTCCAGCATCGGTTCTAATAGTTTGTGTACTTTTGTTAGGTAACAAAACTTTTATAAGTTTTTGAATATATTTATGAAGGTCAATAATATTTACTATCACTTTATTGGTATTTTCTACAGAATAAGATATAATATGTTAAATGTCATTTATCAGACGATATTTAAAATTGTTTTCTTTTTTATATGTAATTCTTCAAGTCTATTTTCCGTTTTAACATAGTCAAAACTTTAAATGTTAATTTAATTTTTAATAATATATAAATAGCACTTTATAGTTTTTTAAAAGAATCTTGTTTTCAGAAAATTGTACGTTTTGAAAATAATTTTACACGGACTAAACCAATTTCAAATCATTAAAGTTTTTTAAAGTTATTTTATTAAATTCCGAATATTTGTCATGTGTTTATATTTTATATGAAATCTTTATGTACCTTAAATTAAATATCATATCTCTCTAATGAAAGAATTTATAAAATAATCACTCAAAAATGTTTCTCTTGATTACATAACTATGTGAACTGTATTTAATAATATCGGGTTCATGCAATCCTTTGTTTAGTCTTTGTAATACGCAGAGAATGTAAAATAGTTTAAAACAAAGTTTTAAACGCTTTTGTATTTTGTCGTGTGCAGCCTAGCCTCCTTATGTATTACTTAGTTAATTTATGATTGGGTGGCGATATACAAGTACCTACCTACCTAACACAACGGCAACAAAGTCGTCAGTGTTCTTTATTTATAATTTTAGAAAACTATAGTTCAAACTACTTACATCCATTTCTTTAATTTGCTTTTAAACTGTTTATTAAAAATAATTATACAAATATAAATTAATTATAATAAAATGTTAGAAAATCTAGCCAATTAAAAATAAAAACACAAACACAATTTATTTAATTTTGCGAATATAAAATATTGAATATCAATGTTATAATTTTAATAAAAGGTCAATGATAGATGAATATTATATTTGGATGATCCAACATATTATGAGCTACAATGATGGTATATTCACTTATTAACTAATATTTTTTGGTAATTATTATATTTTAATTTATTTCTTTTTAGACATTTTTACAAGAGAGTCTACTTGAAAACGACATTCATATATATTTCAACTATAATTTACTAATAATAAGACATACCAATATTTTATAAATAGTCTGTTTTGTAAATGTCTTCATTATTTACAAAACGTTTAAATGAACGGTTAAAAACTATAAAGATAGACATATAAAAAATATATACGTATGATAATAAAATTTAGATTTCTTTATAGGTCTTTGCAAAAAATCCTATTTAAATTTCATTAAAACTACCTCCTCGATCCTTAAATAAAATAAATTTTGAAATTTGAATCTATTTTAAAAATTTCGCAGACAGCTACTATAACTATGTATTGTCTTTAATAAGCTAGTAGCTGTTAACGATTTATTCGTTGATATAATAATATGAACATTTACAGTTCCATGTAACTTATATATCGTATAGTAGTTTATCGGTTTCGTCCTGTACATTAGTAACGGTGTCCAATTATTGAAAGGTCAGCGTTGGTTCCGTGGCAATAAACAAAATACTATAACAGTGAGACGTTGGTGTTTTGACGGTTTTGTCCGCGTAATGGGCAACATTAATGTTATGTACCTCTTACTCGTTTTTATTGTCTAAGGATGGGGCATCTAGATGGCTGTTTATATATGGAGTGAACCCATTAAGAGGATAACGAAGAGAGGTGGCGTTGTTTTTGTGATTGAAAGTCCCCCGGTGTGAACAATATAGAAACGCAATAATTTGGCAGTTTTACTTTCTCCTCATCACCAAAGCTATCGGATGTTACGACCCAATAAAGAGGAAATGAAAACAACGAACCAAATCCAAATAACGGATTTTTTCAACCTTCCATTTCTTTACTCTCTCATATAGCTTCCAAATCTTTTGTCCCTAGTTGCATTGATTCAATAATAAACGTAACAAGACGAAATCGAAATACGTGAGCAAAGTTTGATTATTAACGTTATATACAAAAAGTTGATTGGAAAGTTCATATTTTCACCTCTTCTCCTTTTATACCTATTCGATTACACCTTGGGTTATGATTTCAAGTTAAATTAACTCCACGAAATGTATTAGTTTTTTGCAGATTATTTCAATCTCACAGTAATTCTATTAAAGAACGTTATAATACAATAATATTTAATTTATTTTATTTCTGGTTATTGTGTAATATCAATAAGTTTATTTAAATATCGCCATTATAAGAATATAGATAAAATAGAAATTGTTGAGTTAAAAAATTACAAAATAATATTATATTCCTACGAACATCTTTAAATATTTTAACATTAAATGCATATATAGTACAATATACAATATCAAACATCTAATTTAAAATGATATACTTTAAGTTAAACATTACTTTAAAAAATTGTTTTTTTTTTCAAAATATCATTATTTTAAGTACATTTTTAAGAAAAAAAATACAGCGAAATATAATATTCCATCTCCTACAGATACCGGTAGCCGGTAGGTACTTAAAAAGCAACAAGAAAAATCTTGCTCTGTAATTCATTACTGCAAATTTCAGTTCCTAATTATAATTAAGTCACATAATATTATAAAATTGTAAAATTAAAACTTAATCTATTATTGTATACGTAATTGTATTTAAAGGAAATTAATATGCAATAAAAAAAAATAAAGCATAGAAATCATTAATTATATCGCATCTTGCTTTAAAATAAAATAGGTTTCTAAACTTTTTATCCTCTCTCAATTTCCTAGCGATTTACATAAATGTCAGCCTAAAACCATATTGTGATATAAATACACTAAGATTATTTCTTTAGAATCTTAGATGATACTTCTTTTTTTTTTAATAAACTCAATAAATTTATTACAGTGTCAACTTATTTTATTCGATCGTAAATGTTTTATAATATTCAAAATAAACATAAAATATTCTATAATAGATGGATATTATTATGTCATGGGTTTTGATTTTGATTCAAAAATAATGTAAATAATTATATTTAATTATTCTTTATCACAAATAAAAGCTTTTCATGTATAGATATCCCGCTAAATATAACTTAATTATAAATAAGTAACAAAGTGAGACACAAAGAAAAGAATACAAAAAAAAATGTTCAACGGTTTGTAGGTGTTCTTAGTGAAATTAATTTAATAAAATACATTGAACGTAAATTTATACTACTAGATACCAATATTTCTAATTGCAGAGAAGCCTGGTTAAATCGTTTATTTACTTTAGTAACATATCTGCAGTAATTACGTTACTAATCAAAACTGTAACATAAAATTTACGACTAAATACTTACAAAAACAAATTATTGTAAAAACATTCGTTTTTATAGTTGTTCAAGGTCATGGACGCGTAATTTTTCCCTTTTCGTCCTACATGATAATTCCATTCTTATAGATATTTTACTTTCCAATCAGATAAAAAAAAATACTCAGTTAAAAAAGCAAGCAAGTCCTTTGTGAAAATAAAGATAAAAAACTGAAAAGGCCAAAATTTTGAAATTACTCATTTTCCACTTTAAAATTCTGTACACGGTTATGCTCATATAGGGATGAATACTAAGGTAAGAAGTGGCACAATTATGCACTTTCCGTAAATTGCTGTATAATAATATTTTGACGTCGTAAAGTAAAAAGTAAAAACCTCTACTATATTAATGCTGCTATTCCCATGGCATCTAATTCACAAACGTTATTACTAATTAGTATTTATCAAGGAATAATACAATTTAAAATATGATAGTCTAAGGTATTTAATTTATTTGTATTAATATTTGATAGTTTAGAACATATTTTTTATTATAATATAATGTATATATTTTTGTATTTAATGTATCTAATTAACTAATATTATATATTATACTTAAAATAAACAAAACTGAAATAACACACTACTGCCTATTTATAGATGTTATGTATAAATTATAAATGTGTTTTATGTTATAACAATATAAATCATATAATATATGTTAAACTAGATCGTAAAAATGCATATTCAATGGACTGATTCATACTTTTTAAAGATATTATCAAATATAAAAATTGCGTTTAATATTATATTTATATTATATTATATTATTATATTTATTATGGTAAATAATAAAATTTAACTTAAAATCAAAACATTTATAATATACATTTTATAATTGTATTTCTATATATATATATACGTAATCAAATGAATAATATAAAATTAAATGTATTAGTTCTTAGGGTTTAGATAATATAGAAAATATTAAACATAAACTACTTAAATAACAAATTGTCGAGTTGATTTCTATCAGTTTCTTTTTTTGTTAGTGATTATTGATACAAACAAATCAATATACATTGATCATTATAATAAAATTATTAAAAAGTTTTTTTTCTTGATCTTTGTGAAGCGAATATTTGAATAAAATCGAGAGACTCTGATATTTTATTTTCAATTGAAATCAATGCTAAGTTTGACATCTTATCTTGCAAAATGGTATTTCTCAAATAGTTTTTTTATTATTTTCAGTTTTGAAAAACTTCTTTCAGCAGTGGCTGACGTTACAGGAATCGTTAAGATAATTCTTAATGCGATACAAGTATTTGGAAAAAAACCCATCATTTTTTTTCAACATTGATAACATTTGTAATGCCGTATTATTATCATGATTAATATTCCTCAAAATAATTAATTCTTCATATAATTCAACTCCATCGATATCCTTCGAATTACCGCCAGACAAAATAATTTGAAGATCTTTGCAATTTTTTAATAATCTTCATTATTCATATATTTTAACTGTTCAATTTTATACAAAAAGCCAAAATTATTATTAAATGTTTTGAATTGATGAAATCGTTCATTCATTGAATTAATTGCTTGGTCAAGAATTAAAAGAAAATAATCATATTTGAACCTAAGCTCAGCATCTTCAATTAAATCGCCAGGTCCTTCATAACTGAAATGTGACTTTTGATTCTTTTACGAGTTTTTTTTTAATTCAATCTCGATATCTAAGTCCTTTGAAATTGTATTAGCTGTTGTTTAAAACAACAATTGCTAAAACAACTTGTTTTAGCAGAATAAAATCCTGTAATACGATATTGTTCAAAAAATGTTAGTAGTCCATTTAGCAAATTAGTGGATACATCCAAATGCATATTTATGCTTTGCAAGCTCGTACTTACAATATTGACTTCTGATAGAACTTCATACCAAATCACTAAACTTAACACAAATGCATAGCTACTTAATTCATTTATAACTAAAGAATGGGCTTCACTACTAGTTTTTGGATCGTTGGTTGTATTTGCCACTTCTTTCAAAGCTTTAATTACACTCGGTAACTGAAAGCGCAAAGCTTTTACATTATTAACTCTACACTCCCAACGAGTATCTGACAGTGATTTTAAAGTATATAAATTACAATATTTTTTTAAAATATCCCAGCAGCTAGTAAAGGAAGAAAACAAACAATATAATCTCTGAACCACGCCAAAAAAAATGAAACAACTTTAGTTGAAGTCTTGGCCAAGTCTCCAAGTAGTAAGTTTAAATTGTGCGCTGCGCATGGGATAAAATATGCCCTAGAATTTAAATTCATTATTCGTGCTTGAACACCTTAATATTAGACTTTCATATAGCGCCATTATCGTAACCTTGGCCTCGGCAGTTATTTATTTCAATTTTATTGTCTTTAAGTTTTTCTCATAACACGTTTGTCAAATGTAATCCTGTTATGAAATTAACATTAATGAACCCCATAAACATTTCTTTAATTGTTGGATCGTTATCGGTATCCATATCCACGAATCTAATTATCAATGATAATTGCTCTTGATGACTAATGTCTGGTGTACAGTCTATCATAATTGAATAATATTTTGATTTATGTACGACCGCTAAAATTTCTTTTTGTATGTTATTTGCAATTAATGTTATAAGTTGATCTTGAATATCATGACTGAGATAATGATCGTGGGTTTCTTTACATTTAATTCATTTAACGTGATCTATTATTACAGGATCAAATTTAGCTAACGTTTCGATGTACCCGAGAAATTTACCATTATGTTCAGTATAAATAACATCATATGATCCTCGACATGCATCGAATAATATAATATAGATAATTATTATCGAAATGTACTAATAAATCATAAATGGTAATACGCATGACCATAGAAACTACTGTCGGTCGGTCGACGTTTTTTGAGACACTCGAGATTCCAATGTCATACAAGTCAATACAATAATTCGTATTTTATGATATCGATATTTATATGATAGATTTTTTCCATTTTCAAGAATAAAATACGTATGGAAGTTTTTGATAATATTACTAATTATACCTACTAATAATTGCTGTAATAATAACTGAAATAAACTTTCCTAGTATGAAGATTAATTTTGTGAAGACGTCTGCAATGCTGAAGGTTTCCGTGTTTACAAAGACAATATCCACAATAAAAATAAATAAATAATTATGATTTGACAATCGAGCAACCTACTTAATCTGATATTAATTACTATAATATTATATCTTTATCGTATAAACAGAATGAAGGCAATCTAATCTAATAATATTGTGTTTTTACATAATCTTTTTTCATTGTTTCCATCATCGTTCGACAGAAGTGCGTGCGGGGGAACGGTCGGATGACAGTTTCAGAACCAGTGACTGTAATATCTTCAAATTCCCGAAAAATTAATTATTTATAAATTATGTACCCCATAAAATAATAATAATTGATAAAGAACACGAATTCTTATTTTTCATACATTATTATTGGTAATATATACATAATGGTATATAATATTAAACACAAAAAAGTATAAGTTACGAGCTGCGAGGCTCTCATAAAAGCGCAAGGCCCCGGGCAAGGCCCTCCCGTCACGCCGGCACTAGTTATACCTCATACTTAAATACTATATTAATACACCACTTGTTTTTGTTTTACTCACCAACTTCCAAATTTATGCCTTTAAAAGATATTAAAATATAATAATATGTATAAATATTTTCCACTTTTATAAAGAATGGATGGAATATTAATTTTTGGAGTTCAGATTCAGAGTATTAATAATATTGATTCTATTAAAAGCATAATATATTTTTCAATCTTTTAAAACAAATTTATCATTAAATTAGTTTCTTTTCATAAAATTTATTTTTTTTTTTATATATATATACAGATTTTGTCACAAGATTACACAATATACATGATAAACAAATACCTACTTATACACGCTACATATTCAAATTATGTATTCAGTTTCTTAAATTTTAACCAAATACTTTCAGGTATATTTACAAAACTTCCGATAACATATTTTATGGGAATTTGGGTTTTATCACACGACGTCACTTCGTAGTTGGTTAATACTTCGGACAAGGCCATTTTCATTTCAAATTCAGCAAATCGTTTGCCTGAAATCCATAAACACATATTACAAACATTGAATGAATACGATTTGTACGCATTTGTGTGGATTAAAATATATATTATATTTAAAAAATGTATGAAAATGTATTACAATTAGATTTACCAATACAAAATCTAGGACCGTCTCCGAAAGGCATATATGTGTTAGGTTGCAAATTATGTATGTTTTCGTCTGAAAAACGATCTGGATCAAAAGCCTCTGGATCAGAATAATATTTTGGATCGTAGTGAATGGCATGTACTGGAATAACAATTTTTGTACCAGTTTTTAACTCAATCTGTGTTCCTGGTAGTATATAAGGCTTAGTCACAACTCGATTTAATGTCACTAATGGAGGATATTTTCTCAATGTTTCTGAAAATAAAAACCAAATGGTTAAAAGTAAATCTAAGTTAACATACCCATGACCAACCATAGTCCCGTCAAAACAAATTTGAAAGATTTTTTAACAAGGTATCTAATTAACAACCTTAAATTATTGATAAGTGTGTTTTACCGTTATTATATATAATACATGATATTTTTTTTAATCAACAGTGTTTTGTTATATATTTTGTTTTTACCGTGTATTCAGAAAATAATGTAATTAATTTGTTAACAGTTTTTTTTCTAAATTTATCCAGATTAAATTGAGATTTCGAATGTTATAATCCACAACAATATAAACTGAATGAACAGAAAATTATTTTTTACCAATTTACTACTATGGTATATTACTATGGAATACATGGTGCGCTCTATCATTACAAACATGAAAAAATATTATTTCAATTTAAAGAAATATATTATTATTATTATTATTATTATTTCACTTGAGAAGATTAAAATAGTTTAGACCGTATTATTATAACTTAAATCAAAATATTTAAATCATTTGAATCATCAATTAATAATATTTAATATTTTTTACACTGTATTTTCTATAATTTTAATAGTAGACAACATTACATTTTATTGTGAAATACCCAATTTCGGTAAATTATTTTTATTTTTAACTGTCTCCACCTAATCGCTTTCTTATAATAAATTCGAATAGTTTTCTTTTGGCTTATCAATCACATTATGGGACTTTGAAAGTGTGATAAGATATATTTTACATTATTCAGATGTCCTCGGTGTCGATTGTACTTGCGTCCGCCTGCAGTCAGTATTGAGCAAAACCAATCAATAATTTAAGCTTATAAACATCAATACTACCTATTTATAATTTAAAATTCACACATTTCAATAAATATAATAATAATTAAAAAAATATTTTTTAATTAATAAAAATAAAGCTAAAAAAAATAAATTAGGACAACGAAATGGTTAATTATGTCTATGGTATTAGGAATATTCCTCAAGGAATGTTCCCTGGAACAAAAAATATTTTGAAAATATTCCCATACCCGTTGGAAAACCCTGGATAATTTATATTTTATTTTACATACATTTAAAATATAATTTTTAACTGATAACTGAATTATTGTGAGTGTATAACTTGAATTATAAATACTTTCATAACATAATTTTGAGAACACCAAAAAGTCTTCCTATACCTAATTATATGATTTTTTCACGTATGATAATCGAACAATTAATTATTATTGAGTTAAATAAAATGATGAAATATACAAACAATATATAAAAATAAAATAATTTTTTACTATTCATAGTGTGGATAAATTCCCGGTCCAAGACCATAATATACCATATAATTTCAAAAAATATAATTTCCCGTTAATTTTTACATTTCACAAACTAGTTTTTTTTTTTGTATAAGTATTTTATTTCAACCTCAATAAATAATAATTTAAAATTATTTTAACTGAAAAATAATTCACATTTATTGAAATTATCAGTTTTAAACTATATGATTTTTATCAGCCTTAATCGTCGGTTAATCCGAGTTGTTTCCGAACATAGTCTGCACATTATAATATATTATGTGATTTACTGTAAGATTAACGTTGTCACCTAGCGGTTTTCACATATTTTCCCATTGTTATTAACTTGCAAATTCTTGATAATTTTTTGCAAAATACTGGCTCTATTTAAAACTTGTTTTGAAAAAGTGTAAAGGCTAACTTTGCGGACGAGAAGTTTTCCTATAACGGTGAGTCACCCACGTATGTCTTGTTCTAAGTAGAATTTTATATTTTTTTTTCATTTTAAATGGTTACGACGAGTATGCTCATTTGTTTGTGGTAGGTAATTATAACTAATTTCCATATATACACGTAAGTCGTTACTAATATATATATATATCATTAGCCATATATGTTTAATTTTTTTAATGTCATCAACAATTTTGGTTAAAATAAGTTATTAGTTTTGCAATTTATTATTATACATATATAGGTACTTGAGTTTATCTAAAATTAATAATTACTATAACTACCCAATTAATCTTTTGATGTACTTTTTATATCAAATTAAAATAATTCAAAAATTTATTTTATCAAAACTTCATTGATGGGTACCTCATTCGTGATTAATATCATATTCAATTTGATTACATGTATGACAGACAATAGTAATATAAAATAATTACAATTGTATTACCTTTACATATTATACCATGAAGGTTATAATTTTCATGCTATATAATATGAGCCTAAGTCTTTGTCTAAAATGTTCACATGTAATCAAAATCAAACATTTTCTCAACATTTTTAATTTTTTTTTATTCAAGTGTGAAAAATCTATTTAAAAAATACAGTTTTCTATGGACGGATAAAACTTATCATTTAAATTCACATGATATTCTATTCCTATTTCTTTTTCTTTTTTTTTTAAGGTCTTAATTACAGGTCTAGAAAATTACCATATTTTTAGCATATTATACACATTGGCATTACAGTTAAATATAATACTCTACCTAATTACAAAATATTACATACCGTTGTTTTTGATATTTTAATTTTTAACGCATTAGGTCATTACATTTCCATTAAGTATAAAAAATATGGAAATCATTTTTACCGACATGTTAAACACGTTATTCTATAACTAGATATGAATTATTAAAAAAAATATTTCAAAAGATAATAAATGTAAACGATTTAAATTCAATATTATTCTTGAATTAAGAATTTCTTCGACTCAAAAATTCAATAAAAAATCAATGATTTATCTTACCTTTAATAACCATGCCCATGTAATGAAGTTCGTTAAGGCATTCACTATTCATTTGTCCATTGTACTTAGATTTGACTTCCAATATTTCTTTTCGAACCTTGTCTTGGATATCTTTTCTTAACGCCAATTCGTACATACAAAAACTCATTGATGTAGATACTGTTTCAAAGCCGGCAATAAATAAAATATATGCATTTGCTACAATATCCATTTCAGTGAATTTTTCTACAAATAAAAAATATCAATAATATATTACAAAACTAGTTGAGCAACCTTTTGAAATCAGTTTTATGATTTAATTTTAATAATAAACCATGCATTAGTTCCTGACTTAACGTTATATTTTTATGGTAATTTTTATTTTATTAAAGTTATATTTAACACATTTCCAGGAATGATTAAAAATATTAAAAACTTAAATAACGATTTTTTAGACAAACATAATATTAAAGAATATTAAATTTCTAAAACAAGAACCATTAAGTATGCAAAAAAAAACAATAAACAAACTGTTTTGTAAATATATTTTTGTCTGCATTTTTACCGAAAATCAAAGATAGTTTTTTTTTGTAGTTTGAAAACATAAAAGGATTTTTATTTTTTCATCTATTTGTTAGTATATAAATCGTTTATCAGTAAAGTAATGTCATATTTGAACACTTGATATGTGATAAACTGATAAAAAAAACACGCCTATTACTAATGAAACGTTATAACTTTTTTAAGAACTCTGACTAATAATTCTCATGCGAAATTGTCATTTTCACATATTATCTTACATCAAAGGAGTAAAGGCAGTTATGGTTTTGTTGTTGCAGTTATATTTTTGTTCGTCTCCCAGACTTAACATATTATAATATCTCACGATGTACGTTTATTTCGCCTGATAATTTTCTTATTATTTGTCGTCAAGATGATCAAACCCATAGCAGACCATTCAGACAAGATCGATGAGATCTAAGGCAATAGGAAAAAACCGTCTGCGATTGTTCCCATTGATTACCTTCGGGTTTTAGGTTCGGATTCAACACCAGATCTTCTCTGGCCTTCATCAGATGCTGTACAAAGTCTTTGCGGTCTTCGTTGTGCTTCTCCCGGTACTCGATTGTCTGCTTGAATGCGTCGTGGAAGAATCGGATGGTGCGGTGCGAGTAGTGATGCACTCGGAATATGCTCAGCAGGGACGGCTGCATGAATATGACCGCCACTCGGATCTTGGACCTGAGCGATGGCTGGAAAACGTTTTTTCCGTGCTTCCGGAACTCCGAGTTCGGGTCGTTGATAGCGTCCAGCTTCAAGCCGAACGCGCAGCTGCCGATCACGTCGGTCGAGTACTTGGCCATCATCTCGCGGATTTCGATCCGGCCGGCGTCGTCGTCCAGGGTCTTGCCGATGGTCGACAGCAGACTGTCGCTGCACTCCTTCACCTGTTCGTTCATATACTTCAGTTTGTTGGCCGTGAACGTGGGACTGAGCTTTTGCCGCATCGTTTTCCACCGTTCGCCTCGTGTGAAGAATATATTATTGTTGAGCGGGTTGGTGTGCGTACCAGCGTATATTCCGCGGTCAGTGAAATTGTTGAAGTCTTTGATCAATATGTGTCCTAAGGTTGAAACATAAAACAAAAATTTAAATTACTTTGACTAGAATCAAAAAAAAAAAGTGACATGCGAATAGGATATCCTGCAGTGAGTTAAATGAGTGTTCGACTCACGTGTACGAAAAGTACCTAAGCATGTAGGTAGTGAAGATTTTACTTGAATACATATCATTATCGCTACATTTTTGCAGTTTTCGTAAATTTTTAAAAATATAAATTATTTTGAAGAAAAAAACACTTTTTTAAGTACTTTTAATCTTTATATGAGGGGTAGCCAACCTTTTTTTTAAAGGGAAAATAACGACATACTTCTTTGATTACAAAAAATATAATTATATTTAATTAGGTATGTTTATAGAATAGAAATGATTTTATGAACAATCGACTTTAATTACCTTTACGATATAAGTGATGATGAGTAATTGCCAATTAGTGAATGATAATAATATTTATAGAAATAATAATTTATGAAAACAGATCAAATTATTTTAACAGTTTTTTTAAATACTAATCATTGATGTAAATCGATTGAAAAATCAAATAACTAATATTATTATTTGTAATCAAAAACTTATAAACCATCAAAAACAAATTAAGACTCAATAATATATTATTATAGTTTTCTGAATCACATAAAATTACACAAAAAATTTATTTAAAATTGAGTTCACTATACACTTCACTAATTTTCCTAACAATTTTCTTAAGCACAAATGGAAATTTAAAAAAAAAAATTGAATTTATCAATTATTATTCTGTGATTAATAAACTGAGTTTAAATAGTATAAAAACATTTAAAACATGCATATTAAAATTTTATAATAATTGATAACACAGAACAAAATAATAAATATATTATCATAATAATAATAATAATTATTATTATTAGTGAATATTAGTAAATAAGATAACCCTAGACCTCCATACGAGTTATTTTTAGTGAGGCACAGCAATCTTTAATAATATAAACATATATTAAAAAAAAATATATTTTTATATTTATTCTTATTCAAATACATCTACTAGGAATCTAAAAACAAATGAATCACATTAATGAGATTAAATTTAAGTTAAAATTGATTATTCTGATATATATAATAAAATGGTTGCAGTTAATCATAATTATAATATGTTAACTTGCTACAACTTCCATTTTAAATGATAATTTAATGTGTACACTAATGAGATTATTAAAACAAAACATAATTAATAGTCTTACCCACAGTGATAATCTCTAAAAAAAAGTTCTTACATAACGTATCAACGTCATTATACTTTAGGTCCATTAAAATTCAGAACCGTGTGTAAAAATAAAAGGATAAAATTTGGATAGGATACAAAGTCGAGGCTTTGTGAACCAGTCTCGCCTCACTCACCTCAACTTTTTATTATGGTTATAGGATTTTTTTTGTAAATATGATTAAAAGTAAAGAATTAGTTGTTCATGTGACAATATCTAAAAGGTGAAGATTTCATTAATGTGCATTAATAAATCAGAAAATCCACATACCACCTGAAAATGTGTGTGATTGTGTGTAAATAAAAATATTTAGATTTAGTTTATTAAGTTTTATGTTGATCAATACGGTACATTGTACGTCATATAGTGTTAGGCAAAAAAACAGAACGATTTAAGGTTATTTATTTTAATAAATAAAACAATATTTTATAACTAATAAAAATAAATCCAAACAAAATCAATCGTGGACAATGATTGCATTTTTAATCACGGGGCAATAATAATCTCACTGACTAGTTTCATTTTTGAAAATAATACATTTATTTAAATATCGGCAGTAGAATATAGTATTGATCATCGAGTATCGAACAATACGATGTATACTTATTGAGATGTGTGAATTTTCGACGACGTATACGTCGTATATGTCATCCATATTATTTTATTATATTATTTCTTTATAGGGACTACAAAATGATGACAATTCAATGCACGCAATCAAAATGAAATGTGCGCAATTATTATTTTTATTGTTATTTCGATGGTTACGGTTTACCTCGTCAAAATTGTCCATAAGAGGACATTTTCTCCGCGTACCACGGGTTGGGAAACGCTGGTCTACAACGTACGCGCCGCATTGTAATCGTCGAACGGACATTACATTATAGAGTCGTCTCGCCCGCCCAACAACGCCTGCATTACGCACCTATTAGTTCCGGGTCCTTGACGAGGAGCTGCGGTGTTCGCATCGTATAAATGCCGCCGAACCTCTGGCCGCCCAGCTCCTTGTAAAGGTTGTGCAACACGTCCATGAAGTGCATCCGGCCCAGCATGGAGGGCATCGCGTGCCCGAACATCGGCACCGGCGCCGACGGACTGCGTATGCCCAGCTTGGACCAGTGGCCGTATGTCCACGTAGAGTACATGTACACGGCGCCCAGAAACGCGGCGACCAGTACCGTTTTCAGGTCGAACAGTCCGTAGACGAAATCAAACATTATCGCTCTGGGCGGAGGAAGGCGGAAGCGCGAAATTAATTTTACTGTTCGAACGAACGTCTGTCGGACGACTGTCGACCGTCCCGTTGATTTGTATAGTAAATCTGGCACACGTGCAATCGTATACCGACGATTAGTAACGCGTTGAATGCAGCGCCTCTAATCTCCAATTCAAATTTTATATTCGTCGTATTTATACACACTTGCGTGTACTTCAAACAGTACCTATATGTCTTTAATTTTTTTTACCTATTTTGTTTTTAATCGTCCTTCAAGTAAGTACATAATTATTTTCGTGCAATAAATAATATCAAATTATAGTTATAATAAAAACACCAAACGTCTTCACATGACTCCAAGGACGTTCCGCGCTGCAGTGTAATTAATGTATACATTATATCTGTAATTCACATACACTTTTTCTCTTTCGTGAGTTTTAATTCAGTTACTAAGTTCTAATAATTATGTGATATTATATATATATAATAAAATCACATAATAATAATCATAATTTCTACGTTTTGTATGATTCATACTTAAGATTTTTCCTTTTTCAATTTAATAATATTTCAAGCAGATAACTACTATACTACTCTCTCAAACTATATACTCAAAAAAATGTATGCATATCTTTATATCTACTATTTACGACGTACATTATGTTCTGAATGAAGAAAGAATAATATCTATAGGTTTTAGAATGTATTCCTAGTGAAATGAAATTTACAATGATGTTTTTATTTGCTACCCATAAAGATTCTTTTGAGTAGAAGGAGTGCTTCAAAAATATACATTTTTAATTTTATAGATCAAAATATTCTACTTTTGTGCTTAAAACATTTAATAGTATCTTTAAACGTAAGATAAAATTACCTAAAACGATTGAAAATATTTGATCAAGTGTCAGCGTGTGCATATTTAATCTGCAAGGTCTAATCAGTTTTTAATTTAATAATATACTGTTGAAATTTCATTACATTATAATATAGCTTTTCAAATATACGTTATTATTATAGTTTGTGACTCACCACACACCACTATAGATACTTACAACGAATACAATGAGTGAAGTGAGATGAATACCAGTCTGTAACCAGTACAGCATACCATTTTTATTAACTTGGTTATTGATGCACAATAAAAAAAAAAGGAAAGTTTAGAAGTATAATTTTACAAAAAATAAAAACTTTGAAAAAAACATAATTACAAAATCAATAGATTCTATATTTGATTCGCTTAGATTCTAAAGCGTATAATAATATTATAACATACCTAATATATTTTTCAACATTCGCTATTTCTTTATAAAATTTAAGAGCTGAAATAAATACATTTTATTTAATCATTGGATTTTAAGGATAGTTATAAGTACGTGTTCAAAATATTTTTGTAGTTAAGATCATGTGCAGCCAAGGAGAAGAACCACTTCAGATCGATAAACGAAATAAAATTTTAAAATGATACAACAAAAAGTTTCATGTAAAAGTTCTTGAGCCCTATAAATCACAGTTAATTGTATTTAACGTGGTTATATTTTTGGTTCATACGACCCATTTAAGGGAAAACGATAAAATCAATAAACAATTAAATTAGACAAGCGAGCACTTTGTATGACTTTAAATAATGATTATAAATCGAGTATAACCAAACAAAGTAAAAAAAAAGTACCACATAAACACGATGAGTATCCGAAAAGTTAAAATTAATAATCTGTTTGTTTTGAGAAACAAGTATAATTGATACTACAACGATTTGTTTTTGTTATTTACAATAAATATTAAAAATAAACATAAATCGGTGGAATAAACGCCACTGGAGAATGCGCTTTCCATTAATCTTTTGTACAACAAAATTACCTTGAGTTTGTTATAACATAAAATGCTGTACTACAAAGTAAATTGTTTTTCTTATACACCATAATTATACAAAAGACATGTTCGTATTATTAATCAAATCACAGGCATTTAAGATTATGTATAAACGTAAATTTAGAAAAGTAACCATAACAAAAAAGTGTATTATTTATTTATTGTTAAAATTATAACAACTTACTTTGTTTAAAATATATATAAGTTAATAATAAAAAGTAATATTATATATAATCTCTATCTATATTACTAAAATTTATTAAATTATTTATTTAATAAGTGTATAATAATTGAATATTATTGGTTTGGAATACATTTTCGATAAATAGGCGAATAAGTGATGAAATGCATTTGTATTTGCATACGCTTTCTACGGAAAACAAAATATCTTAAATGTATTCTCCGTAATTTATAATTATTTTATAAAGCTAAATTGATAATAAATAAAAAAAATAGAACTATTAATAATATAAACAACTAATAGTAAGACAATATTTGTAAGGAAAATTATTATCAATACAAATTTATACATATAAACTAAATGAAAAAAAAAGAAATTATTTACTTTACATCTATAAAAATATTATCATATTATATTAATCAATACAATAAATTGCACACGAAAAATATTATTGACAATTGAATTATATTAATATTGAATATTATATATTTATACTTTATTGTACCCTTATGACTATAATCGGATCAATTTATCTTAGTCTATAAATGTTTCTGTATTATTTATTATTTAAAATTTCGTAATAATAAATAAAGAGTACCTTCCCATTAATAATCAACATAAAGTGTTCATATCTAAATTTTTTTTAAGTACCTAATATAGATATGTAGATACAAAATAAATAAGAGCTTCAAGTGTAAATTTATCTTTTAAAAACTGTGGAAATTGTTCTGCTGTATAGTAGGAGTCAAAGTACCACTAATTGCGTTACCTATTACAATATATTAAATAATTGAAAATATTCAACTATTCCAACGTGTGTTGGTAGATTATTTAAATGTTGTTAATAATGAATAGTAAAATCGTTATGCTTAAAGCCCTAAATAATATTATTTAATTTGGTGAATAACAAAAAAATTCTGTATACAGAATAATAGCACTTTTACGACCGCTATTATTTTTTATTTATATTTTGTGCGGATTTTAATTTAAAAATTAGTATAAAATATAATAACCGGTTAAGAATGGGTTAAGCTTACCAATAATCGATATTTGTGAACACCAACTAACATTCCCTATGAATTATCGATTTTATTTCTTCTTGCAACATAAATAATGATTAACTACTATAATTGTGCTTATAAGAGCAATCGTAGTTGTTAACCTTCCTCCCCTTGAAATATTAAGAAATTGTTTTTTTTTTAAATAAATGACCTAACCTACAATACCTACTTATATTTTATAATTTTAGTCATCACCTCACTGGTCGTAACTTGTATCAGCAATTCAGTAATTTTAATAATCTAAAAATAGCTTGATTCTGAAAACGGGCCGAATATTATTCTAACATGATAAGAATAATATTTTTTATTTTATTTTCATTAAATACCTAGTAATCGTTAATATATGAATACATTTGTTGAAAAAGTATGAAATATTATAATAACATCACGTTGTTATGAATTGTGATTGATTTTAACTATTGATAACATTAAAATAATAATTTTAAATTAATATAAGTTGTATAACTAATACATATTGCATTTAGTAATAGTCTAATACAGTTAATATAAAATAACATTGTAATTATTAATATTTGTGTTAATTTATTAATTATTAGTAAATATTGGTAACCAAAAATTGTTTTGGGATCAATTATCATTTAATCAGTAATATGTAATCTTGAAAATAGTAATTGGTTAATAGGTTAGCTGTAGCTAACTAAAGGAACGATTATAAAAATTTTTCACCAGGAAATTTAATACCTAATTTATTTTGAAAAAAAGCTAAAAATATGTGTAAATTTCAAATGGCAATAAATAGTTTTAAAATACAAAATATTTTGAAAATTATATAATATCAAAAATATGCTATTTTAAATATTTGGTGAAAGTTTCAAGTTATAGGTGATTCATTTTTTAATTAAATCAATAAAACAAAATCGATTTTGTTGAAAACTAATTTTGCGTGAACATTTTGTTATTTCCTTTTTTTTTTTTATTTTGTGATTATTATTTAATTAATTAATATTAATTATTTTTTTATAATTGAACCTCTAAAGTACTAACTAGATACAATTTTCTACCCTATACCCTTTAAATTGAAACTTAAAAATTTAAGTAATTTTTCTTCTAATAACTAATATTGCTCCACTCAAAACCTACAATATTTATAAAATTGTATAAAGTTTATTATCAAAAATATGTATATTTAAAACCCGAACTCATATAATATTTATTACTATATTGAGAAATATTAAAATTTATGATAAGTGTAATATTTTTTAACTTAAGTATACAATAAAAAATGTATAAGCCAAACAAACTGACTTGAAACTTATCAACATACCTATTGTCATATCTATCCGCTTAACAATTATAATATGGAAATTTAAACTAAATAGTTTATAATATTCAAAATCAAATATATATATATATATATGAATTCTAAAAAATATATAATTTACAAATATCGTTCACTTTAATGCACCTATATTGCCTATATGTTACGCCGTTCTACGCACATTATGGAAAACGATATTCGAATAAGCTAAGCTTAATATTATTATGGTTTTATAATTTTAATAATCAACATTTATTCAAATAAAATAGTTTAAACATTTTAAAAATAGATCTCACATATTTGTATTTTTTTATTTAAAAAAATACATTTTAAAATTAGATTGGAGTTTTTTTAAAAATAAAAATGCAATTTCATATGATTTTTTTTAATATTTTAAAATATTATTCGATAAACATGTTTTGCATCAACTACGACATTATTAGCTGACACGATTATATATTTATATTTATTTTTGATTAAATAAAATTTACTGGTGGAGTTTAATTTCATTTATAAAATTGTTTAGAGTATTTACTGGTTGTTTTTTTTTTTAGTACGATGATTTCTTGTTGAGTTTCTGGTAGTTGGTATCTGTGTCTTAATTCGGCGTATTGTCAGAATTCGAGTATGTGTTCGGCTGTGATGAGGGTTTATCGACTGGGCGTAGAAGTTGATCTTGATATTACGCATTATTATAGACAACTCTGTAAAAGTTACTTGATGATATCAATATGATAATATAGTTTACCTATTGTTCAATTTAATCATATAAAAATAAAATAAAACTTTATAAACCAAAATAAAGCTGTTATTGTTCAATTTACTCCGTAGAAATAAAAAAATATTCATGTAAATCAGTTTTGTTGTTACGTTCTGTCACTTAAACCGATTGATTGGAACGTAACGAAAATGATAACAAATAATATTAATATACAATATTATATTGTATGATGTATTCGGTGCGCGTTTTGTCTATAATAATTATTTTTATCATCATGATAATATGAGTACGTGGACGATTATTGGTCGATCCACGTCGTTCCGTCGCAAGACATCGTCGTCGTCGTTGCCGTCCAATATAGCCCCGATCGTCTGAACCGAAATAATATTGTGACGACGAGATGATGTTTACGGCCACGATGAAGCCACCGTGGCCCTCTTGAGTTTCCGGTGCGCAAAAACCGCAGCTGACTGGATCGAAACGTCTCCAGCAAAATTCCTAGGGACGAATGATGTTTCTGACTTAGGCGCCGACCGACCTTGGGCGCCAGACTCTGAATCCGGAAATCGCCGGACGCGGAAGTGCAACAGCAACAGGCCGCGGTGCATGACGTGTGCCAATCCTTCGTACGATTTCGTCGATCTCAAATTTTTTACGTTAAATAATCGTTTGATTTTACAAATTTAAATGATTTTAAGACGTAAGTATTGCAACCAACGCTATTCCGCGGAGATAAGGCGCGTCATTTACACATCGATGCGATATCAACGGTATTCATAATGCGTTCTTTCGGTAAGTGTTATCAAATATCGAATGTGACTCGGTATTTGAAAAAGTTTGGCCTGCCCTGTACACAACAGACTGTATCGCCTCGTGATTATCGAACGAGTAGACCGTGGTCCATGAAACGCGCAGCTCGTACTGTAATAATGTATACGATGATGAACACAATACGCTGTTTTGATGCGCTCTTATTGTTTATCTGAATATCACGCCTGTTTATGTTAGTTTGTGTTATGCGGGTCGCGATGGATGGCGGGCCGGGTGAGAGATTAGTTTTATCTCGAGGCGTGACCGACGCGCCTTATAGCTATGTATTCAAACAAAAAGTGCGATTGCTGCCAAGACACTTGTGTTCATATCTATGTATTTTATGTGCGTATAAGGCCGATGCGTGCTCGTCTGCGCCACATTGCTAAGCCGCGGTAATCCGCTCGGACCGAAATAATAGTCCTGTGGTTCGAAACGCCTAATCGAAAACAAGAGATCTCGTGAACTTGACGTATTTCCGCCAGACTTCTAGCATGACCAGGATTGAGAAGTTACAGGGTCCATATCAAACTCTAAAGGGTAGGTATTCGCCTTCACTCAACAATATAGTAATTTCAAAATGTTGTCGCAAATAGTTATAAAAGTCGCTTATAATTTAAATAACAAACAAGGTAGGTTATTAAAAAATAATAGGTTTTTAGTAAATACTAGGACGCTTTGCCTCTGATCACTTTACTCACCAACGACCTGGAAAGTCAAGTTCCCTGTCGGATCACACCCACCTCTGTGAGGGCTACGTGCCTGCAACCCAAGGGCTAAGGTCCCTTTGCATCTTTCTGTAATTTAAAATGTTAAAATAAGTGGAATAAAAAATATACTAAACTTTTTTTTTATATAATAAAGAGATTAGATATAATAATATATTATAAACAAATGCGCCAAAAAACTTTCGACAGAAAACATTAAAAATTAAATTTTTTTTTTTTAATTTATCATTTATCACTATGCACCATTATATATTCGATAAATTTTCTTCGATATATGATAGACTTTTAAATCTGTTTTATATTTTACTGGACCTTGTATTATAAGTAATGTACTTATATGTTTTTTCTTTCTCATCTGGAAATATCACTGTAAAATTATTTTTTCCTTCCTACGTTTTATAATTCGTTTTTAATTTTAATTTTATGGCATTAAATATTATTCTATACACATTTAAACATTTAACCGTGTACATTTTAACCACCGTATTATTTAGAATAATGTTAAATGATTTTGGTCAATTATCAATTATACATTTATACCTACGTATCAAAATTATGTACTTTTATCTTATCAACTCTGTTGAACCCAAATTTAACTAGATAATATTTAGCATATGAAATATTATATTTTAATAATTATCTATGTATGTGTAATGTACTCTTTAAAATAATAATTATGTGTATCATGAACAATTTCAACCAACACACTATAATAACTATAATTATTATGCCCATAATATCTAGAAATATTTTTATAAACAACCATTATGAAAAAATATCTACCCATGCCAGATTTTCTTTATTATACTTAATATTTTAATCATTTTTCAAATTCTCAATAAATCTTTTAAACTGATATATAAAGCAGACCTCGTCATAGTCCTCAGATTCAATATTCATAAGATATCGTTTTGTGATACACTTATGTTCCGACTATAAGTATTTTAGAATATTAGACACATCGAATACGGCTTACACAATGTACTACTAACCTATATCAACCACGAAAAAAGCTTAAACGTAAATAAAATATTATTTAATATGAATTCGCTATGTCATATTCGCTGTACATATCGCAAATGTCACTGTAATGCCTACCACGTAGTATCTATACTTACAAATATACAGAATGCTGGTTTAATCTGAAGAAAGAATATTGTATAATTATTCCTACGAATCAATTATATTAGTGTCTCCTGATAATTTGTAATTTTTTAGCGAAGTATAATATTGCAATTACGACATAATAAACTAAAATACATAGTAAACTTGTCTTATTCGGTCTTAATCAATAAAATAGTATTCTGTATAATATATTATATATTTTATAAGCACATACCAAATGTATTCATAAATCTATGGTTAAAATTCATATAAGGTCATAGCAAATAAAAATATAAGATTTAAATTGCATTAACGATTGAATTTATTGAATAATTATGAAATTTAAAAAACTATATTAATTATGGAAAAAGAGAATTATTAAAAATACCTTACTACTATCTATTTAGGAAAAACTACCTTATTAAAAAAAATTAATTATACTAATAATAAAGAAATTATTTTCAAAAAAATGTATATCACCATATTTTGTATGTAATACAAATATTGAATCGTCATTAAACTATATTCTATTCAAACAAAATATTATTGACATAGTTGTTAGCCAGTTACTCGGGCATCGAGGCTTATTATAATAAATAATAGTATAAAATAATATATTATTATAATATGCATTTTAATTTATTTAGCTAAAAAGGCTATAATATTTGGTCATTATCACTATTGCTGTGAGTATTTATTTTTTTTTTTTTATGGAATGTGTACATTAGATACATTAGGTGCATGCTATTTTGTACTTAAATAAATAAAACAAGCGTAAGAAGCCAAAACGTTCGAGAACTTAAAAATATAATAATGTGTACATTTTTTACGTCTTTTCTCTCGTCGATTGTACATCGAAAGTAGTGTATATATATATCTCGATTTATTGTCGACCGATAGGTTTTGTATAAAAAATTAATGACTTTCCAATGCTCTTAAATGGAAAAAAAACCTATAGAGGATTAATGTTTTTCGTTTTTCAGAGAAAACACAAATATATGATATGTACATCTGTGCACATGTGCATATATATTATATATTTATATGTCTATATATATATATATATATATATATATATATATATATATATTTGTGAGTATATACATAGTGCTAGATTTATTTTTAAGTCTTGTGTAGTCCCATAAACCTATAAAGCGGGTGGTGATGTACCTACATGGCTTAAGTAAACATCGTCAATTCTGCACGTAGCGTTAATAATGGCTGCATCAGTGGTCGGTCGGATTGCGTTATCTTAAATGAGTATGCAATTTTTCTATTAAGTCATATCATAATTAATGCCTGTTTTTAATCCCTGCCGTCTTCCGCGTGCGAAACGTTCATACTTAATAGCGGCAATATTAAAAACGCACATGTTCAACGTGATTCAATTATCCTGAATTGGGAAATATCTTAGAAAATATATGGCATTTTTAAATAATGAGCAGAGTTATTTTTTTTTTTTTTGTCTGTTTACACAACAAGCAGTCAAAATTTATTATTATTATATTATATTGCAGAACCATTACAATTATATATTATATGTAAATATACATATAAAATTAAGGTATAATTCTGCACATCTCCTTTAAGTTGAACTTGTGTTGGAGGTGTAGTTCATAATATTAGGTTGTATGTACATATTTTACATGATTTAATGATTAAAAAATTAATGATTTGAATGAATAGTGAATTTTAAGAACAGCATAAGGTAGAAAAGCTAACAAATACAAACTAATTAAATAACGTGTACAATTAAATTAACTTAAGTATACTATGTTTATAGTGATCATAATTTCTAAAAAGGTTAATATTAATTTTTAAATTTATACATATCTTAATAGCTGTATTAAACGAACTTTTAAGATCAAACGACTTTTGACATTTAGGCAGAGTTACATTAATATTTTTCTTATATCTATATATTTAATATTTAAGTTATGATTACATATTAAAATTGTTTTTTTACACTTATATATTAACAATAAGTAACAAACACTTTTTAAATAATTTATCAATATTAAATATTAAATATTTTTAGTTCATTATAAATAAAAAATTGTATTAGTTAGTTACAACTAGGTAATCTTAATATAAATTTAATTAATTTATTAAGTGTTATTTTTAGATTGTTTAGATGAATATCATAAGTGTATCTCCAAATTTCTATACCATAGGTGATAATTGACTATACGAATAAAATATATATTATTTTTAATTGATTATTCATAAATATATAATTCAGGTTTCGAAAAATATAAAAGAATTTACGTATTTGTTGTATTAAGTAATCTATAATATGATAACTTCATTTTAATTTGAGATCAATATATAACCCTAAATATTTTATACAATTTACTTTTTTTACAACAATACACGTGCAATTTAAATTATTAGTCGCTAAGCTTAATAGAGAATTATCAATTAATTTTAAATTGCAATCAATGTTAATATGTTGTATATTAAAAATGACATGTTTGATTTTTTTTAAATTTAGTTCAAGTAGATTATTGTTGAATCATGATTTAATTGCATAAAATATTTTATTAGCTTTAATGTATAAGTTTTCAACATTTTTATCATAAAGTAATATCACTGTGTCATCCGCAAAACAAAATATTTCAGCATCTATAATCAATATTAAGTAGTCCATTTATATACATAATAAAAATAGAGTACTGAGTAATGTTTCCTGGAGTACTTCTTGATTTACTAATAATGGCTACCTCAAACTATCAGTTAT
This sequence comes from Pentalonia nigronervosa, assembly GCA_014851325.1. Classification (NCBI taxonomy): domain Eukaryota; kingdom Metazoa; phylum Arthropoda; class Insecta; order Hemiptera; family Aphididae; genus Pentalonia; species Pentalonia nigronervosa. The sequence continues at coordinate 62,711 of JACXSJ010000461.1, read as the reverse complement.
TTTAATTATTTGATATATGTCATTAAGATAAAAACTTATTAGGTTATTTGCAGTAACATGTATACCAGCATAATTTAATTTTTTCAGTAGAAGTTCATGTTTTACGCTATCAAACGCCTTTTTAATGTCTAAAAAAATACCCATAACTTTATTGCCTTGATCTAACTTTTCATGTATATATTTATTTACATAAAAGTGAACATCAGTTGTTGATTTCCCTTTCAAGAATCTAAATTGATTTTTAGAAAAATAGGAGATTTCATCAAAGAAATTTTTAATTCTGACTGATACATTTTTCAAAAATGTTTGATAAGGTAAGCGATAAAATAATTGGTCTATAATTATTACAGTTTTGAATATCACCTTGTTTATAAATAGGAATTAAAATTTAAATTAAATTATAATTAGAAATAATGCTTTGATTTTCAACTACAGTATTTTTCTGGTGAGAAAGTGAATCTAGTTAGTTTTTTTTGAAAGGTCAAAATTAAAAATTCACAGTAATTACCAAAAGCGTCGGGAAAAATCAAAAAAAAAAAAAAATTAAGGAAAACGGGATTGAAAATAAGATTTTTCCTCAGTATTTTATGTAGTGTATTATAACTAACAAAATTATGAGATAAACTGTATTATTAATAGTAAAATACATTACTTCAATAGTAATAATATCATAATGTATACCTAATAATACATAGGCTGACATACTGTCTTTCGCTCAGAAACCGTTTTTCATATACAATCATCTTATATCATTGAATTCAAATTTAACACATCCATTATAGTGACCCATTCAATACCTAATGTACGGCAGAGTGGTCCTACTAGCACACCTTTTTTAAGATTAAAAAATTTAAATATGTATAACATTTTTAATCTTCATAGTCCAGTTAACTATAAAAAAATAGTTAGTTTAATGTATTTTTGTCTCCAAAGATAATATATAAAATCTAACAACTGCTTCTATTTATTTATAAATAAGTTATATAACAAATGACATCAATGTTTGTATTCAGGATCTTTGGGTTTCTTTGTAATAGTTATACGTTTATTTCATATAAAATTCCATTTGTGTTAGTTTAATGTGTATGTATTTTTTTTATACACTTAAGTATAATCACTATTTAATATTTCAAGATAGAAACAATAAAAGTGCTTCAAATGATCCGATTATTATAATGTTAAAAACATTAAGCAAATATTAAATTAGTATTTAATCATTAAAATAAAGTTATAGAATGAAAATATGATATGATATAATATGATATGATATTTACAAAGAATATTAAAATTACTAAATATAGTATAAAGTGACATTAAAACTATGAATGTAAGTACAAAAACAATTTTCAAAAATATTCTTAAATATTAATTATAAGTAAAATTAATAAACTATATTGACATAATTATGTTATTTATCAACTAGATATCATTAGTTAGAAATTTTTTTAAATGCTAACCAAATACCGTTTTCTGGCACTGTAATCATAGCCTTTTTACTAAATCGTATAGGAATTTCAGTCCTTTCACATGGTTTTGCTTCAAAATTAGTTAAAATCTCAACCAAAGCCAATTTTATTTCCATCTCAGCAAAACGTTTTCCTATTCAAATAAATATACATGAAATAATATAGGTATTCCACACGATTATTTTAAAAACATACCTATACAAAGTCGAGGTCCATCGCCAAATGGAAGATAAGTACCATTTTTACGTTTACTTTTTTCTTCGGGAGAAAATCTTTCTGGATTAAATACCTCGGGATCAGGAAAATACTGTGGATCGTAATGCAATGAATGAATAGGAATTATTACTTTTTGGTCCTTTTCAATAGTTAATGAATCGTTTGGTACGTGATATGTTTGTAATGCTTTTCTGAATAAAGCAAAGGTTGGAGGATACTTACGAAGTGTTTCTAAAAGTAATAACATTTATATAAATACTTATATTGTCATAATAATTCTTGTAATAAGAAAAACGTAATAAATAAGTAAAAATTATCAAAATAGTTCTAGTAATAAGTAGGTAATGACTATTACATGCAAATTCAAAATTACGGAGATGATACAATAACACTTTATAATTTTGTTTTTTAAATTGTGAACTTCACTCGTCTCGATATGTGTATTTACAAATTTTGTATGTTAACGCAAATAGATTAATGAATTATGAATTATGATATTTTATAATTTTTTTATAATTATGATCAATCATGAAATTAAAAAAAAAATGCTTTGAAAAAATTTCAGTGTATAATAATATTTAATTTTTATATGGCATGTCAAATTTTAAACATTCCAAAAAAAAAATGTTAAAACAGTTTAATGTTAATTTAATAATTAAGTAGTAAACTTACATTTTAATTGAAGTTGAAATAATAGTTGAATCAAAACCAAAATTGTCTAATTAAATAAATCTAAAAATATTTTATCAATAAAAAATTTAAATATATGTTACATATTTAAATCAAAATCATTTAGTCATTATTCAAATTTTAATAACATAACTTAATTATTTCTCATAAGTAAATATCACGCCGTATCCTATTTTTCAATAAGTTGATAGGGACAATGAAAAAGTTCCTGAACACTCATCTACCACAAAATATCAATCCAATAAATACATTATTTTAATATTAGTAGATTTCTGGATTCGCTCAGGTAAACAATAAAAATAATGTATTATTTGCATAGTTACCTGCTAAAACCATATCTAAGTAGTTTAAGTTTATCAACAAATCGTTATTAATCAATCCGTTATTTTCCGTTATTTTCAAATTAATTTCATTGCGTACTTTGTCTTGGATATGCTTCTTCAATGCTAGCTCGTATAAACAAAAGCTAACAGCAGTGGATACTGTTTCAAATCCAGCAGCAAACATAACAAATGCATTGGCAACAATTTGTGATTCTAAAAATCTTTCTATAGCAAATAAAATTAAATCCATATAAATAAATTCAATTATTTCTAAGTTTTTAAGAAAATAAACTTTTACCTTTTTGAGATATATTTTTATTCAAAACCAAATCGTTTCTTGCTTGTATTAACGTTTGAACAAAGTCATTTCTGACTATGTTGTTTTTTTCCCTATATGCTATCGTCTCGTGAAATGCTGAATGGAAAAATTCAGTTGCGTCCGCCGGGAAATCCTTAAACTTTAGGATATTTAAAAGAGTAGGAGTAATCATCAAACTCAATTCCCTTAAATGTGTTCTTAATGACGGCATAAACAAAGACTTCCCGTATTTACGAAATGGAGAGTTATCATTGCTTATAGCATTTAATTTGAGACCAAAAAAGCAAGTGCCAATGACGTCGGTTGAATATTTTCCCAAAATATCACGCACTTCCATTATATTGTCAGTTTTTGTTAAGTCCTTATGAATATTTTTTATTAGCTCATCACCACATTCTTTGATTTGATCGTACATTAGCTTGAGTTTGCCTGAAGTAAACACTGGGCTCAATATTTTCCTTATTAATTTCCATTGAGGGTTTTCCATGAAAAATAATTGGTTTGACATTGGATTCGCTGAGAAATCTGAGTAAATACCACGATTGGGAAAATTTGAGAAGTCTTTGATAAGCACATTGTTTATTATTTCCGGATCACGGATCATCAAATATGGAGTTCTCATCTGAAATAAACCACCATATTTATGACCGGCCAGTTCATAGTAAATTTTCCTGTAGAAATCTATGGGGTGTTTCACTCCAAAAGCTACATCAAGAAAATTACCGAATAATGGAATTGGTTTAATATAAGGCACGTTGATTTTTTTCCACTTATTAAAATTCCAGGTACAAAAGTAATAAATAATCACAAAAATAAATAAACACAGTGTTATTATATTTATCCACCAAATGGAGGTGAATGGAAACATCATAAGAAAAATACAAAACACAACTATCTCAATTCACAAAAAATTTAAAACTGTACTGGCTCAAACTACTTTCATTGGATATAAAGTCTATCTATCATTAATTATCCTTGAATAATAATAACACAATTCAATATTATTTTGGTGGGGTTTTTTAAATCATAAATAATAAAAAAAAAATAATGTAGTATTTTGTAGATCACAAGTTAAACATTGATTAATAACTACAATTATGTATATTGCCTTGAAATAATTATTTTAATGAATAGATACATAAAATTACCTATCATTATAACTATATTAATTATTGGAGTCAGTCTATAGTCTTTACTAAAAAAATGTCAGAGTTAATGTAAACATAAAAATATATTTCTTTGTAATTTGGATTACCGTTAAGATAATACAATGAATTACATTTGTTTTTGTGCCATCTTAACTATAGAGTTTACTTATCTTTTTCTAACACTTTTCTATTAATTAACAATATTTATAAGATATTTTTACTTATGTTTATTAAATTATTGGGCATCGATATAAACAAGTAACAACTATGCATATTTCATGTGAATGTAGAACAATTAATATCATATTGTTGATAATATGTTAATAAAATAATTATATTTACTCATACCAATACCTATAATAATGTATTGTAATATATAATAAACACAAACTAATAAACTATTCTATAGAACTTACGTTTTGAATATTGTAAGCAAATTCGGGTGATTGCGTGACTGTTATTGGTCAATTACGTTGATCAAACGAATGTAAAAAAAAAAATGTATTATTTCATTATTTTAAATTACATGTAATTTATTTATAATTTCATATCATATCACCGATGGTTGTCTACACTATATAGATACAGTTTTGTATTAGTTAGTTGTTACACGCACGGTATATAAATGCACAGTAACCAGAACAAAAATATTACGCACGATATCGACAATTTTACAACTACCGCTGAAAATAAAAAAAACAAGACCACACTAGCTCAAGTATTACTTATTAAATGTATTAGTTTTATTTTAGGTAACTTATAGACAGAAGCAATGGCCAATAGTTTCTAACTAGATGATAGATGTATAAAATGTTTCACTTACTAGCTGCACCACTCTTTTGATTCAATATTTGTAAATAAAAGAAACACTTCAATTTTATAAAAACAATCACAAAATCGTTTTCACGTGACTTGATTTCACTTATAATATACCTACAGTAGTAGATCGAGAGGTTATTTAATGAGGGGGAGGGTTTAAAAAAATATTTTTATGATAATACGTTAGTATATACTAAATTTATGAGAGATTTATATTACCTATGTGTAATTGTAATTCCGGCAAACATGTCTAGCTTGTAATAATATTGCAACCATATAAGCAACTATAAAATATTAAAATAATGTAAAAAAACACGGTAGAGGATAAGGGAAGATTGTCTTCTCGCCCCCTCCCCTTTCCTGTATCCATCACTGAATATATATTTTTCTGATTTGTCATATTTCTAACGTCTTTAAACTTCTTACAATACCTACTATTTAAAAATTAACATAAATCAAAAAATTTATAATATTGTATATCATACATTAGGTATGTAAATATACAATACTTGTATTTTTAGGCATGCTGTATAAGTATAATCCAATTTTACGTTACAAAGGTACAATAAAATAATACATCATATTATATCCACTCAACAAAATAAAGTATCTAGTAAGAATTACATGATACATTCGGTTACCTATGTTTATCGTTTTCTTATATATTTACTGTTCCTATATTTACTCTCAAATGTAAACAACAAAAATATCAGTAAACAGACGTAGACAATTGCTTAAGTTAATGTACATGATTCCCATAATAATTTAACATGAAGTTGAATTCATATTGTTAGCAATTTTAAACGATTTCATCGTATATTACCTGCGATACGAGTATAATTTTTATAATAAATAAACTGTTTATTGATGAAATTCCATTTCTTCTATTGAATACTTTAGTAAATAAACTGTTGTAGCACTTAAAATTACTTATAACTATAGTTTATCTTTATTTTGACGTGTGTGCCAGATTAAGGTCTCCGAATATTAGTTACCGTGTTTAACATTTAGTGAGCGTACAACCACTTATAATATTAGGTACACATGAAATCTGTTTTAAAATTTGTAAAATTTAAGTTTTGACAGAATTATAATATTTTATCTGAACCGACTACATAATATATTATACAGTTAAGTGAAAATAATATCAAAATTAAATCAGAACAGTATTCAATATGTGTAAATATCAAAATGAGTTTCAAATTTAAAAATTTAGATATTCATATTTTATAACCGTACATTTTATAATATTACGGATGTGCTTCATTTGTTGGCATGGTCTTATCGACTCCTTTTCGTGTTATCATTACTGTTTGAATTGTATTCATAGTTTTTTTTTTCTAATTTTTATCTAATATGCAACATATACTTATGATCTATCTGTATAAACATTACACCCTTCATTATTGATGACAGCGATTTGGTGACCGCGAAGACGTGCGATTACCCGATTTAATATAATGAGCCGAATAAAACTGAGGATAGGTACCTATAGGTTATAACTATACGTTGTATTGATTACTTAAATGTAAACATAGCTTTGTGATTAGCTATATATGTGCTTAAATTAATAATGTTATAATTAATTAATTAAAGCAAAATATTATGACATGGTGAAACAAATAGGTGATTATATTAAAATGAGTATCGATGTAAATAGTGTAATAAGAGATAAATTGGTCGGTATTTCTAGAAATATTTTTTCTGAAGTATTTAAACACTTCACTGGTGAGTGGTGAATAGTTATATGTAACATATTAATATGTGGAACATAAATTAGTGTTGCTCGTTGCTTTGGCAACCCTCGATCTAATCAGGGCCACATCATCATGAAAGTAGCGGTGAAAAAAAAAATGTTTTTAGCCGACGATCATATTATAATAAAGTATTGGTAAGCCTGGATATGATGTTAGCTTGTCGAGTTGTTGTACGGCAAAGTAAATAGTTATAATTTTAATCAGTAAATAAAATAAATGCATACAGCCACCTCGCATTTTACTGCAACCTTATTTAACATTTACATTAGCGTTTATAATTTGAATTTAACGATTAATCATGTCGTGTATATGCTAAATAATTAACCTTGACCAGATTTTCAATAACAATTTTCTGTAGGTCTTGAATAATAATTATTTATTCTACTACGGATATGCATAAGTATTGTTATATAGTGTGAGATTATTTTTAAAATTTATATATATATATAATATGTTGCCTGCAATATCATTTATTATGGGTTTAGATCTGTGTTAAGTAAAAAAAAAATCTTTTTCGTCTATTTTTTGAGTTGTATATTTTTTTTTAAAATAGTTATGACTATAAAAAAAATATTATTAAATAATTGAAAATATCTGAATAAGTAGTGAAATATATGCCTAAGATATACCAAAAATAAAAAATGAATATTTATTCTGGCAAATGGAAAAAAAATGTATAAACTTTTTGACTGTGGCTATTGTCTATTTTTCTAACTTTCTGTAGTACACTTTAATTACTTGTTTACACTTGTGAGTTGGTATTCGAAACGGTTTATTAAATTAAGGAGTTATACCTATGCAATCTTTTACTATTATGTGTATAGTTGTTAGTATTTTCATAATTGCCTGTGTAATAATTTGAATTTTTTTTTTTTGAACGTTGTAGATTAAATTTGGTCGTAGGAGAGTTGTGTTAAGAATTAGTTTAGTGTAGAGTAAAAGTTTTTATTTTGTGTTTAGAAAATATTTAAGGATACATAGATGAGAATATGACTTGAGTTTAGTATTGTTAGTCCAGATCAAATCGAAGGTAGTTTTATATTTAATCGTTTTCTTATACTTCCAAAATAAGTGTTAATAATGTGTTAAAAAACCATTAAGTATTATATTCTGTTAAATCATCATATTTTTTAAAACCTAAGAGAGAGACAAGTATTTAATATGGTTTATAATCTTTATAATAACGGTCTGCCTCTATTTCTAAAGATACCTATTTTACAATTTATTTTTAATAATTATATACTGTGTAAGTTAATTTTCTATATTTTGTACTAGGTATTTAGGTTGAACAAACATTTGCCAAATATATCATAAATAGTATATTATTATTATTATTATTATTATTATTATATTATATTATAGATCGTGTATATTTGTTATTAACTTATAAGTCATTATAGGTGCTGCCGTATCGTAGAATGGCGTAATAGGTTCATATTTAATAATAAAGCGTATAAATAACTTAAAATTAGTCTCAATATTACAACGTTAAAATCGTTTCTAATTTATATGTAATGAAATATTTCACATTTTCAAAATAAAATGTAAATAATGCTAATGACATATGTATTAAGACTGAGTAATAAGCAATTATTTATTTTATTAAATTAATAGTCAAAAAACCAAAATGAAATAAATTACAAGATTGTGTGAAAAATTTAAAAATAGAAATTATAATTTAATAAGTTCTGCGATGTGATGTCTGAACACTAATTATTTGCAGAACAACAACGAAAAAGTCCTGAAGTGGAAACAAAAAATCGTTATCAGGTGTTTAATTAGGAACAAAAAAGTGACAAAATCCTGTAGTTTTCGAAACAAAATTTTGAATTTTAAAAATATTTGGAGTGCTGGAGTAATATTATTATGATAGCAGGATAGTTCTAGACATTTGAAAGAATAGTACTTACTTAATTTGTTGTCAAAATTTAGGATTCAGGGTTGATGGTCTTTCGAAGCTTCATTGTATCTCGATGTAATAGGTATGTTCTACGTCTAAAAACGCAGTATTAGTTTTCTTTAGTCTATTTTATTGTTTTTTTAAGTTGGTATTCTTACATCTGTGACAGCGTTTAAATATTTTACCATTGATTATACAGCGTATAATACATTTTATTACATACCATATTATACTGCCTATAATCAGTAATATTGCTATGAATTCTAAATAAATTATAAATAAACCTAATTATAATTTTATATATAATTAAGCACACATAAAACAAAAACATTATAATAACTCAAACTATTTTTAATTAGTTAGTTAGTCTGAATAAAATGCGGAAAGGAATTTTTTCTAAATTAGTAATTATTGTATGTATGAATTGACATCTTCAATGGTGTCGCCTATTTTACTATAAATTAATTATAATAACATTGATATTGAAATGTTGTTTAAAAAAAAAAACCTAACGTAACGTAAAACATCACAGAATAATTGTTTTTTTTAGAAAATTTCACATATAGCTTTCATTATATTTAATGTTCTGTTTTGAAATTTCATAAAAATATTTAGTTCCATCGCTTATTTTATTTGGTGCCCATAACATAATTCAAGACTCTTACAGATTTTTCAAATTAAATCTCGAATTAAGAGCATATAAATAGGATCATACAAGTCGTTAATTTTTCACATCTATTATTATATAGGTACTTAAATTACGTTGGTGGACTAATTTTTAAAGAACAGTGAAAATATTTTCCGAGGATAACTGATGTAGAAATTACTCGATTACGTAGTCGTGTGTAAATATTATTGCGCTGTGCACACAATTTGTTTTGTTTGTCGTTAATATTTACGTAAACTATATAATTATCTTTAACTTTATAACCGTTAACAGTTTTTACAACTTAATCTTTTGTAAAGTTAATGAAAATCGTTATGCAGATACATTAGTGGGAAACTGTATAAACAAATTCTGCGTTTTACCAACATCAGAAACAGTTTCTAACCAGTAGGTACCGTTTGTTGTTATACGTTAAAGTGAAATAAATTAACAACCAGTAAAAGTTCGAATTCAAATATTTTATTTTATGATTTGTTATTTTTTTCACAGACGATAATGTCGCGGGCGGACTTTCCTAAGACAAAATGTATATCAAAATTTTGTTTACCAAAACTATGTTTATTGTACAAAAAAAATGTATAGATCGTTTATAATAAAAATGATTTGTTATTTCAATACAAAACAGTTTTATATTATTTATATTAAAGTGTAAGTATTAAATAATATAAGTACCTAACCGTATGACTAATTTTGATTATACATACCTACATAACTTGCAATGATTAAATTAAACGTATCGAGTATTGATATAAATGCTAATTAAATGTAATTAACACATTATACGTTATTGCTTATTGCGATGTAATGTTGTTTTTGTGTTTTGAATCCACTTATTCACTTCCATTACAAACATTATTAAAACTATGTATAAAATAATTTGTTCAATAAGTACATAAATCATATTTCGTGATTCATTATTTTTCTATTCGTTTTAACTGTCGCTATCTAACTATATAGGTACATAAAGACGTCATAAAATACACAGTTTTGTAAAAAAAATAAAATAAGCCGTCTGCGTCGCTCTTTATAGTGTGCCGTATCAAAAGATAAGGTACCCAAAGATTCCTATATGCAAATGTATTATTTTTTTTTTTTATCTATCAGTCATTTTTTTTTTTTTTTTGTAAGAAATGTAATGATCGTATGACATAAATCAAATGGTTTAGCAGTGATTCTACTGAAAAAACAACACATTTTTCTCCATAAAACTAAAATGTTGATTGCCTACCTACTAAAAATAAACGACGTACCTACATAATAATGCAGAAAAATGTAACGCAAGCAAAATACGCCAAACGCGCCTATATAAGTATATTCAGATAATAGTATTACTACGGAATTAAGTAGTTTAATCTTTAACTCTATTTAATCTAATAAATGTATAACTTATTATAACTGAATTACGTTTATCCTATACCAAGCTGTATTTATTATGAATAACATCGTAGTAATTATACCGAGCTGCCTATATATTATACGATGGTATTATAATATTATCTCTTATTACATTTTACCGTTCAATATTTCCTTCAGCAACTTCCTTATCGTTTGTTAATAATTTATTGTTGGGTATATTTTGAAATGAAAACGCAGGTAAATTGTTAATACATATAATCTTATCGATGTATCGTCACTAGTTCGAAAACTTGATTGAAAATAATAGTCATCGTCATCAGGAGCACTGTGCCCTATGTCTTATGTGGGATAATCGTCTTAAATAGTAAATAATATTATATGAATCTATTATTTCAACATTTTATTTGGAATCAGTGTTTAGTAAAAATATTAAAATTTTTATACAATATTATATTTTTAAATTTAAAAGAATTTTTTCGTCTTTAAAAATATATCAAACACAATTGTTTTTCCACGTTAAATATCCCTATAGACTATTTTATTTGTTAACTTTTTACATTATCTACATTATGCTATAATATATTAGCTATATTTGAAATAATACTTAGGCCTGTTTCACATGGACGCGTATCATACCCGTGCATTTCGATTTCCATATTATTTAAGTTCATATACGCCACTCCGACAATGCCGAATTTCTCTCGTCGTAGTGGCGATGGTGGCGCATGTGAAATTTTTACCAATATCAACTGAAACGTGCGCGTACGAAACGCGTCCATGTAACGGACCTTGTAATGAGTGAATTTGTTTAAACTTCATGGATTATGCTTTTAATGTATACAAAATAGTCATATTTTACTTATTTGATAAAACATTACAATAATATTTATGCGTTGATGTTTTATTTATTATTTGTTTGGATATAGGTACTATTTAAATAATTAAATATATGGCTGTATTTATAAGCGGGTATGAACCAATTGCGTCTTAAACAAAATCTGCATTTTAAGATCAGTATACCAATCGCACTTCTTATATTATACGATCATTAAATCAATTGAGCTCACCATTCAGCATGCAAAATATGTTTTTGTCCAATTGAATTATCATACATTAAACATAAACTATGTGTATAATATTACAATAATTTAAAACTTATCTTATATTAACTAATTGAATTCTGAATGAATGGTTAATTATTTTTTGTTTTCGAAAAAAACATGTTATTGTATTTAAAATATTAATATCTGATTTATAGTCAATATTCTATAACAGTATCGAGACATTTATGAAATTTCATTACAACTAACAAGTATAAATTTGAGTGATACCTAAAGACAAAATCTAGTTATTTTTTAACGCCAGATTTAAATATATTTAATGGCTTAATTGCTTACAAAACTATTTGGAATAAAATTAGATTATTAATAATGTTAAATATTTTTGTATTTACATTTGTCATTAAATTTACTTTTATTATATTTATTGTTCATAATAAGTATCCATTATTGTATGTTTTATTTTATTTGATTAAAAATAACTAAGGTCGTACTGAATATAATAACTAAATATTATTTTTATATATTATAATTTTAATTGGGGGAAGCGAAACGTAGCCCTTCTATCCCTTTAGTTCGTGCAATTTGTTATTGCTATCTCCACCTAAACTACAGGATCAATCGTCATGAAACTTAATATATATATTCATGATTATCTGAAGGGTGCATAGATTAAGTTTGGCATTTCTAAATGCCGTCATTAATTAATTATGATTAATTACTCATTTACACATTTTATGAGCATATATTGGGGATTTTCTAAGTATATGTTTATGTGTTTATTTTATACTCTCACGTCCAATGAAGTATCTCCATATGACGAAGCGCACAAAAAAAAATTATACTTTATCTCAATCTAGAAACTGAAATATATTTTTCTTGTCTATGAAAATTCTGTGATAAATCAATCATAAATTATACTAAATTAAATTAAATATATATTTCGCTAAATATATGACAATTTAATTGACTTTCTACCTATCGCTTCGCCCACTTTTATCCACTGACACTCCTAGTATTATATAGCTATTATTTAGCGTCATTTATTGGTCTATCAACCCTGGAAATACCTTCGAATATTATTATGTATTAAAATATTTATTTTGTATTTTTTTTTTTTTTGTAATTTTAAAATGAAAATCATAGAAAATTTACATTTTTAACAAATATTTGTATTAGTATTTACAAGAATCGATTTCATTTTCAAGATAATTTGACTCTTTTTATGGTATTTATAAATATTTGAAATTGTATACTTTTATTAGTCTTTTTTCGATAGATGTATGATAAAATTTGATGTTTTCGGAAGAAATTAGTTTAATATATTGTATTACTAATACATTAAATACTAAACACAAATACTAATACAAAACACTAATACATTAAAAACTAATATATTAAATTACTAATACTAACCAATAATTAAAGTATAAATAAATTATAAAATACCCTAAAAAATATAGAGGCTGCAATACCATTCCCGTTCAGAATCGTTTTTCGTATGCAATGACTTATCAATAAATTCAATTTTTAATTTTTAATACAGACATTTCTAGGACCTACTCAGTAACAAAGTTCGCTCAAAAACTACTATACAGCAGAGCGACTTCCTCGGTTTCATAATATTGATATTAAACATATAATAAAAATGGACGATCCTAGTTAACGTGCATTTATTAAAATATTTTTTTATCATATTTATCAAGTTAACATGGATTTATTTAATAATAAGTTGCCGATTAGAATGTGAGTACGTAGATTTTGGAGTGTTTCCCACATAGTTGTGTACGTCAAAATATGTTTCTTCTAAAAAAAACAACTTATAACTAGCATATAAAAATATTTTTTTATAAATTTGAATGGTATACAGCTGAGTAATTCATTTCGTTTCATAAAAAAATAATATTTTGCATACTATACGTATAGTATATTACTACACAAACAAGTTAATTATGCAATATTTTGTACGCAAACAAGTTGCTAGTTTTTAATGGGAAATTTTAAAATGTGTGCAAACTGGTTGTAGCGTGTGGCCAAAAATATAATATAATCATTAATCACGGTATAAGCGTAACTTATAAAATTAATATAGTATTCAATTCCACCTAAGTTTTTAATTGAATGATTCAAATAAAAACCGTCTAATAAGTTTTACAATTTGTAGTTTTGAGTATAGAGCAAGAAATATATTAGTTTTACAAAAATGTATCTATGTTTACACAATTTTAAGTTATTAGCCCTTCTCTCTTCTCCAACTGCAATAATAGCACCGATATCCGCCTTTATGACGCAGTCGAGCTCGCCAGAGGAGCAAAAAACATTTCAGTTAAGAATAACGAGGAATCATCAGCTGTATATAGATACCTATTAATTATATAGCAGGATACTCAGGCGTCGCGTTTTTTTCCAGTCTTGAATCCGCGTGACTGTGGGAATAAAAAACAAGTGCTTTCCTGGCTTATGACGGAATCTAAAGAAAAATACTTTATCGTTGTAGGTTTTGCAATTTACTGTGTATGTACACATGGCGAGATTGTCCAACGTCCAAATGGCATAAATTATAGTTATATTTAATTCATGTTTAAATTATGTTTATCAAAACATATTTATACAAATAATGTATACATTAAATTAATTTAAAAACTATTGTTCTTTGTGCAACTGTATAGTTGTTGTAATTATAAGAAAAAAATTACGAAAAATAAAATAGTATCTAAAATTTAAACACCTATACATCGGGCTAAGCCTGAAAGTGTGTAGCTAAAAGCTAATACTAATTTAAGACCTGAAATATATAGACCAATAAATAAAAACAATATCGTGTAAAATCATTAATCATTGTTGAAAAATTATATTAACTATTACAAAATAACAAATACATATATGATATTATTGCATGATGTTATATTATATACAAACACCAGATAACCGAAAATTATATTCGTCCAATATATTACATAATAATATTCACGTGCGTCTAGGTAATAGTCGAAGTACATTATAAACTTACACGAACACGTAACAGAACAAGAAACAACGTTTATAACTCATATGTAACAATATATTAAATAATATCAGATCATTAAAAAAAATTGCAAACGTGCCTATTGCTTGAGCGCACGCTTGTGATGTACTTTAACCCGTCATCGCTGTAAGATTATCATTTACGATTTATCAATTATATTAAAATTCATTTCAAGCAAGAGGGGTAGTAGTGACGTCATTTCTCATCGAACGCTGTTATCCCTTAGATAATGGCGTTGTGACACGTGTGTTCATGCACAAACGCACCTTAGTCAGATATTTGTTTAAAACTGGTTACATTTGAAAATACGATCAAAGGAAATGTTTCGCAGTACATATATTATACATAGGTACACAACAAAATAGTAATTATTCAATACTAACCTATTAATTAGTTTATTTAATAGATATGCATAATATATATACGGAAAATTAGTAATTAGTAATTATTAATTAATAAACTAATAACAATACTTATAATTAAACATATTTAAATAATAAAAAAAAACACTAAATATAATATTATTTATAACTATTAACTATGAGTTATGACCAAGCTAGCTTACTATATTATGTTTAATATTTTATTAATAAATTTATTTTAAAATTTTAGTATTATTTCTTCTACTCGTATCTATTCTTTATATAGGTACCCTAGGTAATAAGTGTAATATGTTTTAGTGATGACTTGGAGTCCAGAATTGTATGCTAAAAATATCGCTCGAAAATATGCACAAATTTAGACACGTAGCATTTAAAAATATGCAAAAATTTGCATAAAAAAAATGTGGAATGTAAATAAATAGCACTATATCTATATATTGTATATATAAAAATAAATGTTTCATTGTTTGCGTACCCTCTATGTACTCAAAAACCAATGGAAAGTTTTCAATAAAAGTTATATATTTATATTTTAATAGATTCCCTATAGAGACTTGAAGCATGTTTATAGCTTATTTGTTTAACTTCTATAGGCCATTATAGAGTGGCTAACACATGCATTTAGTTTTGCTCATGAAAATTTAACATTTTTTGTTTAATTAAATGGCTGAAATTAGTTATAGATTATAATATTACCATTATAGTTAGTAGAAATATAGCATATAAAAATATTTACAAATATATACATTTTTTTTTTATTTTTAAACAAATCTTAAAATCAAGTACTTATGAACACAATTACTTTTATGATTTTCTTTCTTAATTCTGAAAATATTTTTCATGTAAACACATTAAGGTGAATACCAATCTTGACGATATTGGATTCACGTTGGTTTTTAAGCATTCGTTGAATCTGTCTACAATTTTTTTTGTTTTTACATTTTACATCAAAAATATGTTTAGCATTAAGAAGTGGAAAAATCATAAAATTAATTGTTGTTATATAGTTTTGATTAGTGTATGTGTGTGTGTGTGTGTGTGTGTATTATATATTTCAACTGATGAAACAAAACAGAAAACGATGGACTAATTTTAACCCGTGCGAAATTGGGTAATACAGCTACTTATATTATAATAATATATCATAAAATATGTAGGTATGTGTGAATGCATAAAAATACTGTAAGTATTATAAGGACTGTAAATACTATAAGTACACATTTTAAGATATTATTATCATTATAATTATTATTAATTTATTATGAGACAATTTAAATGGCATTAGTGTAACAAATTATTAATTTAACGTTCGTTCGATTATCAAAATAACTTAATAGCCAGTTACAGTTAAAAATGTAATCAAACTTTCAGCTAAATTTAAATTATTTTATTTAATATTTAATTTGTATAAAATATGCGACTTTTATGCAAAATTATCTTAAACTTTGTAACTTATATTAATTTTTACTCAAATATTTAAAATATGCAAAAAAAAATAATAACTACAGAGTTTACCAGTTAAAAAACGTTGACATTTCAGAATTATACTAGTCACGTGTAGAAAAATAAGAATTTGTATAAAAATCTGGGTCTTGATGATACGCAACGACATAATTTCAAATTCAAATATCAATATCGTTTGAATTTTCCCGAAATCGTAAATGACATGGGTTATCACTATATTATATTTCGTCAGTGTCGTTGTTTTTGATCATATTGGGTTCTCTGGATTCATTGGTCAAATAAATTTTGTTTCCAAATCAAAGTTTTGCATTCCTTGGGCAACAATTTCAAACCACAAAACGAAGTGTCAAATAGCAGTCCTAGCCGCCACTTTTAATAAACTTGGACTTGATCGAATAATTCTAAAACGTTATTAGTATCGAATATTTACCAAGATATCATAGGTTACGATTTATCAATACCGTTTTCTACTAATATTTATTGGTTATTTCGAATAAAGTCTTGTACTTTTGATGACTTGATTATATTAGTTATATTATGTGCCTATCTTTAATATGTGAGCATAATTATTGCTACTCGCTGTTGCCGAATTAAATTGATATTATTAGGTTAAAGGCTAACTTAATAGTTCACATATACTATATATAATGATAATCATGATAAATGTGTTACTATGGTGATTAAGGAGGAACATTTATTACGAAATAACCACTAACAATTAATTTTTCTCGTAATTATTATATTGTATCAATATCAATATACCAGTGTTCCGATGTTTGTACGTCAAAGTCTTGTAGGTACATAATACCATATCATGTTCAGCAGGGCATGTGCACTCACACTTTCTGCACAATAGCTTGTTAAATATCATTTGTAGCATCCAAAGTCTATTTCCAATATCTACGTAGTACAAAAATATTCCATTTTAAGTTTTAAGTACCTATATAGAGACTAAATAATATAATATGCATAATATGCAATATACATAATATATTACAGACATTTATAAATAAACGTTGAAACTTACAAATTGTAATTTATAGATAGCCGACAGTAATACAATAGTAACGTTTTAATTGTGTTTGTCGACGTTTTCCCTACCTACGTTCTATAGATTTAACATTTGTTAACGTTCATATATCCATGCAATTGAATGATTCAATGCCAATGTTTACTTCTAATTTGGGTTACCTATGTCATTTTATGTAGAACTACGTTGATCGTTTAAAAAAAAAAATGATATAATTATATTTATCTTATTTGAACCCCAATTTTATCAAATTTTGCCAAGTATCAAAATATGACAGTTTTGAAAGGTGCAACAGTTTCATTTACGTACGCCCTGTATGAACAAGAAGTTTTTAATTGCCTAATTTGCATTTTAGTACAAAGAAATATAAATACATTATGAACCTATTTTTTTTTATTTCTTGCAGCCAAGAACTATTAGAGATTTAATAACAACTAGAATCAATAAATATTTAAATAAATAAACGAATCGAGTTAATATATAAAAAAATAATCATTCTACTGTACATGCAGGGTGCTGAACACAGTAACGCACGATTTAATGAATTAAAAAACAGTCTTGTCTAATTCTGAACTACGACCAGTTCGGTAAAATAATAATTGTTTCCATTCATTCAACTAAACGTGTGCAGTGACCACATAAACATGATTTCATATACATGGGCACCTCTATACAACATAATATAATATACTAAGATTTTTTTTATGACGGATAATAAAATATATAATTCAATAAAAATGATACTTTTATGGTGTAAGTACTACGCTATACTGTAAAATAATATTTATGAATTCATAAAAATGTATGGTTTGAATCTTTTGTATTTTTATTTGCGTAGACTTTGGTTTACTTATGTACAGTTTTAAATTATAATTAAATGTTTTTCTACTATTATTATTGTACACGTGTCACTGAAGAATATCTTACTTAAAGGTACTAGAATAATAAATAGCACAATTTGTACTGGTAGAGTATAACCCTATCCATTTAGAAATCAATAAATTAATCTTCACTTAGCATTAATTGAACTTTATAAAGTGTATGTATTAATGAAAAATAATGATTATTTAAACATGTATTTAAATAACAATATTGATTCTTTAAAATAAAGTTCATGACCTATAGGCTATACATCTAAAAATGTTTCTCGACGACATTAATTATTACTTTAGTCGTCGGTGCGATTTGATTTTTCCTCTGATTTTTAGTATATTTTAATTTATACAATTAATTCATAATCTTTAAAAATTCAATTTTTCTGAAAACTGCAGAATAAGTTTATATTTGGTTATAGATTTTCATAATTTATGTTTGACTTTATTTTATTGAAAGACATTTTTAGATTTATTAATAACCAATAGGTATCGGTACACAGTGACCTTTTTATTTTTAAATATAATTTCACTGATCATGATTTCAATCTTTCATGCGACAAAAAAAAATTAAAATTCAATTGAAGATCATGTACTTCGATAACTTTGTCTCTGTAAGGTCGCTTTATAGTTTATACGTACCTATACTGACAAATACTTTTGTTCGATCGCAAATTACGATATACATTGTTTATTTCAAAGGCATTGTACGGCCTCTGTATGTAAGTAATAACTATGCAGTATGCACATGGTCAACATACAAGGTTCCCCGATGAAGGCACGATTTGTTTTTTTTTTCCTTCAATTAATTATATTTTATATTATAAAATTCGATAAATAAGTCATATCAGTTGTCGAGACTAATTTATACAAGTCAAGACTATTACACACACGAGTATGGCATAATATAATATGATAGTAAATAGTAAGATGATTAATAAGTCACAAAGTAATTGTTAAATTTTTATCTAGGTCAATAAACTTAGTTTGTACAAAACAATGTACACAAAATTAATTATACTACATCAGTTTTCAATTATCTAGTTTGTTAGTTTCTATGATCATGTTCAATTTTAAAACAAAGAAGTCTTTTGAATACGTTTTTCTTTCTTTTTTTTACAACGAAGTCAAGTCAACAACAGTGTAAACATAAATAACAACTACTATAACTAATATATAGTTTATTATTATTATTTACAAAATCATTAGGTATTCATTATGTTTGGAAAATGTTAAGTTGAAACTTTAGAATTGCTGAGTTAACTATTATGTGTTTCGTTGTTTGCTGTCGTAGTTGAATTTTTTTTTAAGGATAAAAAAATATCAAAGATATTAATACTAAAAAAACAATCATGTAAATCATGTGAAATAAATAAATCAAAACTGTATATTTGCATTTAAAAAACTACTTTGTAATTTCAATCAAAATATATGTACTGTGTATTAAACAATCTTTTTAGAACAATAAAATTACAATATAGATAAATCGTATAATATATCGTATTATAGAATGATAGAAAAAAATTAATATAATTTTAAAAAAAACATTCAATAACGTTATATTGAAATTTCGAAAAAAAAAGTTAAGATGGACCCACTTGTTAGTTATATAATGCGTATAATATCATATAGGTACTTATATATTAATAAATATATTAGTTATAATAAATTGATGATTAAAATAGAAAAAAAAATTATAAAATCGCGTTGCGAAGTATCAATATAATAATAATAATAATAATAATAAAAATAATGATGATGACGTCCGTCGATTGTGCATATTAATATTATATTATATTATATTTAAAAACGCATAAAAAAATAGTTTCAAATAAATCGTTCCGTATACATTAGCTTCCGGTGATGCTGGTGGTGGCGGTGGTTTGTTGCTGAGGTCGTCGGTCGGGCGTGTTTGGCGATGACGGCCAATAATGTAATTAAACAATAAATACAAAATATAATAATATGCTTGTCCGACGTGATCGTCTCACATGGCACCGCACTCTCGGAGCACCCTATTTCCAAGTGGCAGTGGCGGCCTGTAGTTGTTGACCAGCTGAGGTCCGCCGTGCGCCTCCGAGCAACATTCTTCTGGTGTCCTCATCCTCATGCTTCGGAACGCGTTCAGCTGCGAACAGAAACGTGCATCTTTAGAAACAGGGAAAAACTTATGTTCGAGTTCGGTCGAGGACGAAAAAGTGTCACTTTTTTTTTGGCCACTCGTCCACGAGTGCCGGTTTTAAATTTTAACTCCGCCGAAATCGTTATTAAAAATATTTTTAGGCATCAACCAAGATGGTTATTAGCCGATACCAATAAAATATTTAATCAAATAAGAAGGAAAATGGGTGTTATTATAGACAAATTTAGTATCAATATTTGTTTTAATTTTAAATAGTATTGAACTATAATTGTTTTTATAAATATATTATTTCTACAAACTAAGTGACTAAGCGATTGGCCTAGATGGTTAATTTAACTAATTCATCAATAAATATCAGTGGTATTAATATATTTTTACGAATAAAATATAGTGTTGGTGTAATTTATGTATTTTTAGGTAAAAATAATTATACTATTGGAACAAATATATAAAAAAAGGTACAAACGATGGATTTTACAATCGCCCACCTACCTAAAACATTTACAGCAAAGTAATATGTAGGTTTAAGGCGTATAACCATATACAAGGTCAATATCTCACCAAATATTTTGGTTTGTTTTCGGTTAAAACGTTATAACGAAAATTCCATCACGATTACGAAAACTAAGTTGTATCCAGCCCAAAGACATATTTATGTTAAATTGGGAAAAAAGGCTAAGAGTAAAAACAATCAAGGTGAAGTACCCTAAGTATATTTTAATTAGCTCCGCACTATCGTCGTAGCTTATAGCCGTAAATTGGAGCAAAAGGAGCTCGGGAAAAATAAGCTGCTCCCAAACCGTCTCAAGCCTTACAAGATATTTGCATGCTTCATAATATTGTCTAAGACATAAAAATATATAACCATTATATTTATAAGTTACGTAACCCTAGGTCGATTTTTTTTTAACAATAGATCCTGTTTGGTTGTTAGGAACTTTAGAACTATAGCCACGTATATTCCATATTGCGGCATGGTCGACACAAACAACATAACTCAAAAAATAAAAAGAAAAAAGTTCATATCAGTCTATACCATTATTATTATTATTACAAAGATTTAATTTCTCGTTTTTTAAAAAAATTTTGATTCGCTAATCGCCGAGTAAATATTGGAACATACGGCAGCAGTGGTTAAATATACGCATGTTCTTTTATCTTTAGTTTGAAAGACCATAAAAATACCATTCATAAGTATGGCTTTATCTTTCTTTAGTAATTGTCATAATTATTATATCTTTATAATGTTCATTCGTGTTTTTAACTATTAAATTTGTCATTGTTTTCACTGCGCGGTTTTATAACGCAACAAATAATTAAAAGCTAATTTTGTATTATTTTTTAACAACATGAATTATGTGGTTGTCAACCATAAAATACTTTAAATTAGCTTAGAAAAAAAATAGATGTTCAAAATAATAATTAAATTTTATTTGCATTGAGTATAATACTACTACCTACTTATTTTAAACATGTATTAAATAAGTTAGCAGCAGTCGTAATTTATTTTCCTATAGACTATGACAGTAATAACTTTATTGAAGCGATTGTACATTTTAACACTTTGTAAAAAAATGGATCCGTTATAGACTTTGATATATATACACTAATTTATAATATTATGTTACATATTTGCATTTTATATACCGATACTACCATCCGTTACTGTTTCAACAAAAGTTGTTTTAAGTATTTTTTGAATCGTACATTAATAATAATTTGAAACAAGTATGAACTATACATATAGTTTATATGGGGAATAAAAGACACGATATATATTGTGCATATATATAATATATACTTCCTATCAATTCACAATTGATATTATTTCAAATTAATTTGTATGTCTTCTTGTTACACAGATTACACTGAAGCATTGTCAATTGAGTTCAGTTTTGATCGATTATCTATTATACGCGCATTTCGCTATTAGCTAATGTATTAACAATGTGTAATTTCTAACGTTATTGACCTTGTTCGGCTGATAACTATGAAATGATTAATCGTAAAAAAAATGTATAAGTAGATGATAGGTATACATAACATAAAAGCAATAATATTATAAAATAAAGTACCTATGTGATAACAGTAGTTATCAGTACTTAATTACAAGACCTATATACACACGCGTGCGCGCGTCATATACGTAGATTTTAACTCAAACATGCATTTATTTTTAATAAAACCTTAAATAGTATAAAAAAAAGGATTAAAATAATATATTATTTGAGTGGTTTTATTATGTTTATTTTATGAATTTCCTGAGTAATATTTATCACATGACACAATGATCAAGGTTAATACTCAGCACTGCAGTATATAGACAACTAGTACCTGACACGGTTCTTTAGCTTTTAATCACAAACTATATTTTATTATAAGGCGTAAGAGATTAGGCAACGTAAACGCAATGATAAAAATATAGAAAAAATTGAATTAAAACCAAAGAAGCCTATATAATTTATTTCAGTTTGTATTAAATTATGTTAAGTTAGAAGTAAATATATACTATTTATTTCTCAATTTCTAAAACATTATTCGTCATCAAAAGTATATTTTATTTAAATAGCTATGTGGATGTCATTAAATTTTTGATGGACACACAAGCATACCATGATCATAATGAACTTATTATCTATTTGAACATGGTTTAACTTTAAAACTCCTAAAACCTAGAGTCCTATTACATTAAATTATGATTAAAATAAATGATAAATTGATTTATTTGTTTTGCAATTGCATTCAAGTTTCATTAATGCATTAAAATATTAATTTAAACAACAACAAATAAAAACTAATTAAAGCAAAAATGCGATGTTAATTTTTAATAATTCACTAATCAGCGCATATTTAATATAAGTAATATATATTGAAGTGGTTTTAATTAATGTTTTTTTTTCATATATATAGCATGGCCAATTAATTTCCCGTGACATTGGCTCAATCTCAATGACTAAAAACATAAGAACGTTTTAAATATTAACAACGATGCTGACATGAAACTCATTAAAAAAATTTAGAAGTTTGAATAGCTAGTTTATAACGATACGATAGATTATTTCAATACCTATTGAAAATGGATTAGGCTATGTAAAAAAAATATAAGTTAAAATGTTATCGATTAGTCATTGAAATGATGATTAAAACAAAATTTAGATAAAATCATTAACAACAGAAAAAACCGACATTATTATACTTAAAATATACTTAATAATAATTCTAAGAGGAGGTAATTAAAATTATTTTATTCATAAGTCATAATTAATAAACTAATGAACTACTTTAGTTTTTAAAATATCTAAAAAAACAAACAAATATACCTGCAAAAAAACTAAGTAAAATCTAATGACTAAAAACATATATATATATATATATATATATATATATATATATATATATATATATGTAAATATTTATATTTTAATTTTTTGTATATAAGTTTATTAATTTAATACATATGTTATAACAAAAATATTGCTTTCGTAATATTTTTAAACCTTACATATAAGCCAATTTAAATGATAGTAAAAAATTATTAAAACCGGTTTTAATAACAGTATAATCTAACCAGTAAATAACAATTTTGTTATAAAAATAATAATTTTAGATTAGGTATTTTAAAAATTAAGATAAATATCTACAGCATTATTATTTTTCTCGTATTATGTGTTTATGCATGTTCATTCGTCTTAATTCATATTTCATAATACACAATACACCTATATTTATTTTTTGCAATAACTAATATTTTATGTATCAATTTGTATATTAAATTTAAAAACTTTTATTTCGGGTGAATACGCGTCATGTATTTTACCTAAACAATCAATAAATAGCAAACTAAATTATAATAGGTACATAAACAACTTCATTCAGAATGGTAGATAATCGTTTTCTCAATTTTAATATCTGACTGAGTGACCTACCTAGTATATCAATTAATTCACGGAGATACTAAAAAAAAATGGTTACTGTAAATTTTAAATAGATTAACAATGTTAATGAGACATAACGCTAAGTCATATTGAGAATATTTAATTTTCAAAATATTTTTCTACATAAAAATGTATACTTACAGCGAAATTAAAAAAATGGGGATACTCAATGTAATTGCTGCTGGGGTAAACCCAACTACAGTGGCACCCAAGACACATTTTTCAAGTGTAGCAAGACATAATTTTACCCACCCCCTCTAAAACTCAAAATTTAATGGGTTTTTTATTTGTTATATTAATTATTAATATTGGCAAATATTAAGATACCAACAGGTACAGATATAGGTATAGGTATCATTAGGGCTGGAAGTGGTTAAAGTTATTTAAAAAGTGTCTGAAGTGACCAAATATGTGACCTTTTTAAGTATGTTTCCTAACAACTTACAATTATTAAATATTGTTCTTAAAATATTCTTCTTCCCTTATTTTTAATAAGTAGCGACTGCTACACCTAGTAATAGGATTGGGCACCATTACCCAACTATAAGTCAAATAATAATATAAATATTATGCCGATAGATCAATGTATATTAAATTAACCTACTTATTAAAGATGCAAGATAAAGTATAATAGTAATGATAAAATTATAATTACTGTACTTAAATTATAACTATAATAAAAGCAAAATACATATAATAATCTCTTGACGTGTACCTACGTCACGTTCATTCAACTTGAAAAGCTAAAGCAAATATAATATATTTTAGTCTAGTCTACGTTGCGGTATCTATAGGTAATAATATATTATCACAGATTAAGTGGCGTACAATCACGACAAATTAAGTTATAAAACATTTTGACTAGCTAGTGTTATTGTAAATAACTTAAATAACTTAAATCGTTATATATGTAGATGTAAGTAAATCATAAAGATATAGAATACACAAGATGCAAAAGATATAATGGATGGATATAGTATAGTAAGAACTAGTGAGATTAGACGTGATTGACTGGGAGGAAATATCTGGGACCGAGAAAATTAAATGACAATTACTGTTGTAGTTGCTACAACTTTTACAGAGTTCTGAGGCCACATAATAAATAGATTATATTAATTGACTATTATCTATTACCGAGTAATTGTGAAATGTATATGTTTAATGTATTTACTTGTTTTTCGGAAACTTCTAAGGGGCTCTTGAACATAATCCATGTGACGCATTCCGAACATGGTGGAGTGGTTAGTGAACCATGATATGTCCAGTAAGTTACGTCCTCTGAAAGTGAAGTACGCAAACAATATTATGCAAAAGCATATTGGCATAGTGTTCATGTGTATGTGTAGGTACCTAAGTGAATACTGTTCGTGAATATGTGGTTTTATTTTTCAAACAATAATTACCGGGATCATCAAATGTGTATTTTATTTATGTGTTTTATTGATATAGTTATTAATAGTAGTTTAGGGAAAATCATTAATTACCCGGCAACAATTTTTTTGGATCGATAGAATTGGTTATTTCAGCAGTTTGATTTCGTAAAGCAACCTGTGGAATCAATGAAACAATTTTTTCCAATTCATCGTGAAATTCGGTTCCAGCCTAAAAAAAAATGTAATAAAACCACACACAGACACGATTATTCATACTGTATACAAGTTTATTATTATAATATGATGCATTATTAAAATATTACAACTGATAATAATTTAACAATAATAATCCTAAATTATATAAGAAGGGATTTATGTCCCAGATTCGTTAACACTCAATGTATCTGTCTTCTGTGGCAGACAAGATATACTGTGAGGTACTCACGCGGAGTCATAAACAGACCCATTCATCAGAAGTTTGCACGGTATTCTATTTGGAGGACCCGTTAAAAATTTCTAATTTCCCCGACTTGGACCGATCTATAACTAGACAGGTACAAGTGTTTTAAAGATCAATCAACAGATTAATCCTATACAGTGGTGGCTGAAGTTGATCCTTTTCAATGTATCTAATCAATGCTAGTAAAAATTAAAAAAAAAAAATAAACAATAACAAGTATCTAAATACTACCGTGTCATGTATTTACAAATATGTTAGATCAGCCCCAGACTCGGCACCATAACTATAAATTGGCATAAACAATGTACAAAAACCAACAGAAAACGTAAGGCACATGATGTTTTTATAATAGAGCCGAGAGTGGACAGACCTACATAATATATTTAACCAGTTTCGTCCTTAAACCATGCATAATTTTTGAGGAAATTCTCAATTACCTACATACCACATCGTGTGTATTATTTTAAATACCTGTAAGAACACTCCAAGTACCGCCAAACCATCTGGATGTGCAATGGCTTCGGTAAACGAATTGTACTTATCACAATTCCAGTGGACCAAGTGTAACTGAAACATTTAAAATGTATAAATTAATTCGTTTAACCGACAACATTTAATCAATTTAATTTTTTAGTAAAGTATTGAATTAAATAACGAAATGTTGTCTACTAAAAATGTTATCTAATGTTGAATTTGATCTCATATCACGAAATTATTGCAATATCTACCGATATGTAAACGACTACGTACCATAATATATTACCAATACAAAAATATCAAATATCATAATCATCAATAGAAAAATAGACAATAATAGCAAATGACTAATGAAAATATACACACGTATAAAAAAACAATGGTTTCATCATAACAAATGAATACAATAAAACTAGAAAGAGAAACACACAGAGGCCCATAACAGGGAATCTATTGAGTAGGTAAGGAAAATAATTTGTTCATCATCATTCATCGAGGAACATGGTCGTTTGAGCAGGAGAATTATAGGTCAGGCACATTATTATTGCGTAAATGTAATATCTAAGAGGTAGGTATTGTCTTTAGTGCAATATTGATAAAAATGTAAAAAAAAAAAATTCTTAAATTCTTGAAATACACTTACCTCGCCCGCATAAGGAATTCCATCAACAGTGTGTTCTGATCCCTTGGAACTAGTACATCCCCAGTGGCAATGAAACTGTTCCAATTTGTACTTATGTTCCAATGGACCACCAGAGAGTTCTAAAAAGGTAAAACATTAAAACTCAATCATAGAAATTGTTCATCCTAAATACAAGGTACAACTATTCAATTTCATACTTCAACATTTTTGATTTTAACAAACTTAACATTTAATGGGAACAAATTGTATTAGTAATTGATTCTTTCAATGTTAGAAAACTTGCTGTAACATACAATTTACTAAACGATGCATGTCTTTTAATTATATTTAATTATATCATTATCTCTTATCTGTAAATTGGACCACTATGAAGATTGTTTTATCAATAAAGGTGGTATTGTAATATTAGTTAACTAATGTTATCATATTGTT
This sequence comes from Pentalonia nigronervosa, assembly GCA_014851325.1. NCBI lineage: Eukaryota > Metazoa > Arthropoda > Insecta > Hemiptera > Aphididae > Pentalonia > Pentalonia nigronervosa. The sequence continues at coordinate 34,755 of JACXSJ010000461.1, read as the reverse complement.
CTGGAAAAAAAACTTTAGTTATTGTTGAAACGTGAATTGTTAATAATTTTAGTACAAACATTACACAGCGAAATGTAGATAGGAAGGTAATAAGGTACCTATTATTTTATTTTTTCCAAAAACTATATTTTCAATTTGTTAAAAATATGACTATTGAAAAATACCTGATCCTTCACCACCAGTAGCATCTACTTTCCAACCATATCCGGTGTTGATAATTTTTGTGCAAATTTCTGAACTGTAGTTCCAGTACAAAGGTTTGCAGTTTAGGGTCATGTCGTTGGTAGACTTCGAAGTTTCTATGTTAACTGGTGATTGTAACAAACCACCAGCTTGTGGAAAGAATTTTGGCCAGACCGATGGTCCTAGAACAAGAAAATTAATTTATAATAATTAATAAACGAATAACAACATTTTGTTTTTAAATTATATGCTTCCATTACTGGTTTTTAAATAACACGAAATACGATATTATATAACACGAAATACGATATTATATATAACACGAACAAATATAATTTATTCTATGGAACGTAAAAACCAAATTCTGTAACTTAAATTCTAAGTATTATTACTAAACATTAATATATAAAATGTATTAAGTTGTTTGTCATAGGTACCTCTATTAATTTTCATGTTGCAAATTGTTAGAATAAATATATGTGGGCTGTAGGCGAGTATCATATTTGCTAAACTTGTTTCCTGCTTTCAATATTTTTTTTTATTTACATTACAAAAATATATAATTTATTTAGGTATTGCAATCGCATCAAAATAAAAACATCATATTTGATGTTATGATATCGATAAAACAGGTGAGTATACTTCACACTGGTTCCAAACTGGTAACCTAAATCGGAGCGGGGTGCAAGAGGGCTATTTGTTATTCACTTTTACTTATAAGCGCTTTCTTTGAAAAAAAAAACAATTTTAACCTCATCAAGTTTTACGCACCTCAAAAAATTAAAGACTAACAGTTCAACTTCGATAGATAGTACTTCTTTACGACGCAAATAATTTTGTCTTTGCATGCATCAGGCACTTTGTAGTATTATACCTATGGTTTAATCATTATACAGACATATAAGCAGACGAATCAAAGAAAAAAAACAAAATCTTTCTGAAATTAATAATACGGTACTATCGCGGTCATAATAATCTCATGAGTATTTTATTTTACGATGAATATTTTAAAACAATATTACTTTTGTTACTCAACTGTGAAAATTATTATAATTATTTTAACAAAATTATCTTTCTTTCCATTTAAATCCAACAATATGCAACACCTAAACCACACAGTTCTTTACACTTACAGTAATGAAAATAACAAAATATTAGGTACAATAAAGACCTAAATTACTATATAATATTAATCTACATAATAATACATATAGTAAAAGGTTTCATCAATATTACTCGTTATTCATTAATCATTCGATAATATGAGATAAAAGAATAATTAATAATAATAAATTACACAAATGCTATAAACATAATAAAATAATTACACAGTTCACAACTAATGCAAAAAATACACTTTTCGATTCAACACATTTTTTTTCTATAATATATATGAAATTTCGATTTAAAACCAATTTAACGGATGACCGAAACAACGAGTGATGCTATTAAGAGTAATTTATTGTGCACAAAATAATCAATTCTTAAACACGATCAAATAAAAAAAAATGAGTTATGTTTGTAATTTATATATAGACGAAAAAATCCCAATGTTCAAAATTATCTATTATTGCATTTTTAACTCCCATATGCATATTCACATTGTAGCATTTTTAACAAATCTTTTCTGAAATGTCACCTTGCGCTAGCAATAATTTAAACTCAATTTAACTCAAAACAACCGATTTGGAACAAAGAATTGGAACACAACAATAGTTTACGCAAACATAATAAGAACAACGTATACAATAAGAGTTAAGATGAGTAATTTAGTGATTAATTTTTCGCTTCCTCAATTAATATACATTTTTAAAAAGGCGTTTACCAATTATGATAATAATAAATACGACGCGCTACGTCAGCCTTGACATTTTGTCAGATGGACATTTAATTAAAAAACAGTAAATGTCATAACTAATACTAATAGATCCAAAAGTTATTTGCAGACGTCGAGAAAATAATGTATTTGCATCATTTCGCCCATTTTTATATGAGTATCAAATTGCAAAACACTAACTAAAAACTATTGAAATTGGTTGACTTGAGCTAACTTGTTTTCATATAGTTTAATAAATATTGCTTACACTTATTACGAATACCGAACAACTATAATATACAACTTATTTTCTAGTGAGATTATTATTATTTGTTGTTTTTTTTTTTTTTTTTTAATTCGCAGAAATGAAAAAAGAACACATAGCAACATGATTAATATCGTATTTTGACGTATGATGTGTGCTTAGAATAACCGGTTACCGGCCACAGGTGGAGCGGTGTGAACTGCGAAGCGTAATATGGGTACACTGCCTGCAATGGCCTCGCGGCTCGCAAATCGCTTGGCTTTCACGCCAACTCATTGAGAGGTATTCAAATTGCAATCCAAAAAAACAATGAGCCAACCACAGGGCAACGTACAACAACTCGAAACGTAAAAAAAATTATGTATGCGGTGAGTGAGCGTAGACATGACGTAGGTAGATATAGCGTATGATCTACAGCTATATAATTAATAAACGCGAGGAACATAAAAAAAAATTTCCCTCGTCGAAATTATGTGTACGATGGAAATTTGTTTTTCGCTCGTCGATCTAACGACAATATAATGATACACATTAATACATTATACTACCTATATCAAGATTCTTTTAATTTTGGCAGCAGCCATTGAACACCCCGTCCACGGGCCACGACCCACCACCCAATCGTTATACTATTATATCTTATAGTAATTGTTCCAAAAAAAAAAAAAACACATCGCGTTGATGATCTCTTCAAATTGATCAAACACTTCCAATGCTGTAGACAGGGGCCACTGGTGTTAAGTCTCCCCAACTCAAAATTGTTTTAATAAATAATGGTGTCATAAAGTAATAGGCGATAAGAATTCTAGTTCTACAAAAACCAGAGAAAAAAAATTAGCGACCCTCCTCCAAAAAAATAAAAAAACAAATTTCTGACTACGGCACTAGGCATTATCTACAGTGGATTTGATTTACCGGAATTTAAACTACGGTATGATTCATGTGTGGAAACAGTACAAGTCACATGGGTGTATCTCGGGTACAAATGTTGCGACAAAATAACAATAATATGACGGTGGAAAGACCTAAAGCGATTACGATCACGATCCAAGCACGTGGGATACGCCAAATAGAAGTATATTTTACGGCCGAGTAAAAAGCGTTTGAGAATTCCGAGAAATGGCCAATTATCGGAAGCACCAGAGTACGATGGTCAGTAATATGAATTATAATGATATACCTAGCCTGAAAAAAACTATTCAAACGATATGCCAATCGGTTCTACACCATCAAGGTTTTTTCATGCATACGAAAAGGTGTTAAAAACGCATAAGCTATTATTGCCATAATATCGATAGATGTGTGTAAACGTAATAGATAATAATTTTCTAGATAATTCTTTGTTTGGTAGGGAATTTACTGAAAATAGAACATAACATATTCTTTAATGTCGTGTTTTAACAACTGGGTTAACTTGTACGATTTATGAAATAAATATAACATAATTTATTAATGATTTCCTATGCCCGTTATAGAATGAGAACAATCGTCACCCCTAATGACAACACCCCACAACGTGTATTTTATTGACCTCTAATATTTATAATTATTCTTACTCAGAGGACCAACTTAATTCGAAGTCATGTATTGCAATCTATACCATGTAATACTTTTTTATTCTCCGTCTTGCCAATCCACAAATTATTCAATTGTCTGACATCTCCTTGATCAAATCTACATTTGTTTAATAAGTTTTCATTTCCGTTTCTCCATTTCTATAACTATCTTTTACTCGGAAAAGTACAGATTACTTTTAAGTAAGTATTCATTGTCGTTATAGTTAAGATATTATACTATATTAAAAATAAATATAATAATAAACTTAACAGAAATTAGAAAGTAATGATGTACATTGTACATACTATTAAAACACAAGTACCTATAGGTGTATAGTATATTGTGTGGAGTAGTGTATATTAAAACTAAGAATGCCACATGGCTGTATACAAACCATTTCTGTGACATACATTATACATGTATATATATATATCTTACTATGTACCTAAATCTCTAAACTATTTATAATATCATAATTGAATGACCTTTATAAAACAAATATTCTTTTACTTAATAATTTTTTTAATTACTAAAAATGTATTTTGAAATATAAACCAATTTATTTATACAGATAAATAAGTAAAAATTATTAATAATAACATTATTTTAGATTTTCAAAATTGAACTTTCAGCGCTTTGGCTATGTTGTGATCTATTTTCACCAAAATATATATTATACACATTATATATTAAACATATTTTAGTAAAATACAAAAATAATATAATATATTTCAGATTTTTATGTTTCAGGAAATCACCTTAATAAATTACAATATTTTGAAACAGTTTCAAGTTGATTTGAAACGATGAGAGTATAAAACTATTATATATAACATACATTATATACACATTATTAGTGACAAAATATAAACGACACAATTAGATAAATGTGGTTAATGGTTATATTATATGGGGTTAAAAGTTAATTAAAAATGATAAACTCATTACTTAACTACATGCTCATAACATATTTAATAAATTATTTTTTTACGCATTAAATTCATGCTCATCATGATTACATTAGCATTTATCCAAAAGTAATTTCCGGTAATTATTTAATATGTCATGCATAAAAAATACAAGATAAAACAAATAATATTACAAATTGAAAAAACAGTCTGCAGAATCTTAATATTATTCGCATAATACAAGTTTAATAGAATTTAACAAAAATGAGCTAGATATATGATAATATTATTATTTATTAATGTCCTATTTGCACATATGGAATGCACTTTGTTTCTAAAACGTGTAAAAAAATGTCGAGAACATTATATGAGGATAAAAATTATAATATAAATAATACTAATTTTTTCTTATTTGAATAAATTTAAATTATTTTATGTATATAATTAGAAATTATTAAACACTAATTATTTAATATACTTAGAGGAATAAAAAGCAATTTAAGTTTAATTCAAACGAAAAAAATAAAATATGTAATTACGTCTATGGTTTTTATTTTATAGAACATTTTTTTTAAAATTAAAATAGATAAATTTTTCATTTAAAAGAAATAAAATTAAATAACGTATTTTCTTATCACAAAATGATTTTAAAATGTTAGGTAGGTAGGTAAGTAGATATATTAATTAAGTCTACGAAAAATATTTATTTATAAAAGAATACAGCATTAATTATAATTTTTTCAGTAGGTATAATTAATAATTATTTCTTTTTAATTAATTGGAGAATTAAGCGTTTAAAACAATTGTGATTGTTTTAGTTAATGATATTTTAAATAAAAATGAATATCAATGTACTTTAATTACAATATTGACAAAAAGTTTGATGTAAATACTTTATTTTAAGTAAAAAAAAAAACAATGAATAACTTCTCCCTTAACACAAAACGTACTTATGTACTGAAGAAAAATACTAAAACAAAGTTTATAAAGCTATCTCAAGTCATTGAACACAAACTTTTAAAAGTTTATATAAGTATAAATGTTCTCTTTCTAAATTATATAACTATGTATTAGAGTTTATTAAGTCACCAATCATGTAGATCTGCATTTAACATAATATTATAAATGTCATAGTTACAAAATATAAAAAAAAATATTATTTAGAATAATTTTAATTTATCAATTATCATATACCTAACAGTTTATGGTCAAAATCTTCACAAGCAATCCCAGTCATATATTTACGCGATCGACTTTATACTTACAAATCTGATTCGTAAGTGAATAGTTATAAATACTCATAATTGTTCATGTTAATTTTTAAGTAATCTATATTCATTCCACTGTAAATAAAAAGAGTTTATCTTACGAAGTATCTCTATATCGTAGTAATTGTTTATAGTCTCAATAAAATCGATCAAACGAAACGTAAATAAATTAACACCGAATGGCTAATTTGATGATGATACCTAGCATAATTAGGGTGTATGCAGCAATTATTGTTATAATTTCGTATTGCAAACAACTAGTATCATTAATATGCAATTAATAGACTTAAAAACTTTTTACTTCCATTATATAATATACGTTTATGTTACATTATATTATGCTACTTTTTTTTTATTATTAAACGTTCTCACGTTCCGGGCTATCGGACAGTCAAGGACAATTCAAAGTTATTATGAATGTTATTATAATTTTTTTTTTTTGACGCAGGTATTGGTACATTATACTATCAAACAGTATTATTTAGCTCCTATATATTATGTTACCTATTTTCATTATTAGTATTATTATTATTAAATTTCCTATTAACTGCACAAGAATACATCACATTATTTTATTGTAGTCATACCAGTCATAATTAATTTGTATATGTATAATAGTTTGATAATAATTTAAATTATTGTTAGCTCAAGGACAGTACACAGGATTAAATTTTATGTCTAGTATATATTAATTAAAAAATAGGTAAATAAAAATATATTAACAAAAGCTTCGGAAATTAATAAAATAATTTTTAATCATATATAATACAATATTATATACTTTAGTTATTATTAATAACCTCATAAAATATTCAAATAATATTTTTTATTGGACGTTTTTAACATTACATATATTATGTATACACAGTATAAGTGTATAACTATTTTATCTAATATGAATTTTACCACGTTGTGTCATGCCACACGCACATCATTCAAATTAACGTGTATAGCGAAAATATTATGTCTTATTTGATTGATTTACACTTTGAAAACATTATTCTGGCAAGTAACAAAAAATGATTTAACTCATTCAATTTTTTTTTTTTTTTTAATTGTCATTATTGTGACCTGTGGATATTAAAAACCTGACGAGATAAGTATTTAAATTCATAAACGCACTGTTTAGAGAATCTGAATAAAAATATTGTCATATTAAGATTCTGCAGAATTATGTACTTACCTAGATTTCATGTTTTCGTCAACATTATATTATAACTGGAAAACTATTAAGGAACAAATATTATTTCCTAAAAAACGAAAATTTATCATACGACACTTAAAAGTTTTCGAGCAGTCTTTTTTTATGGCATTGTTCAAGTAAATTATTACTTGCAATAATTATTATTGTACTATTCATGTTTATTAACACATCTTTATGGTATATAGGTAATAGTATTGATTATAGAATATGTTTATTCTATAATCAATGGTAATAGGTATATGTCTGATAATTTATTTAATTTCAAATAGTTATAAATCACAATAATTATTTATACTTGAATTTAAATTTTAAAACATTTATTTCAATCGTTTTTATAATTTAATTTGCTTTTACATTTTTTAGATGTTATGTGTCCTAAACTACTTAAATAAACAAGACACAGCCGTTGAGTCGAGAGCATTATCAAACTTAAATTATTCAATAATAAAATATCATCTTTACAACAGTGAATTTATTTCTCAATAAAATTATGTAGGTGCAAAATACAACCCACATACTTGCTAAATGTGTATGTTAATGATAATGAATTACAGCTTTCTACACCAACCAAATTTTGAAGGACGTTGTAGAACTTCTAAGAAAAAAATAATTTTGTACCATTTTCTCTACATATATACAAATATTCAAAAAAAAATATTTACAAAATTAAAGGAATTTTGCAATAAAAATACACTTATAATACTATACATAACTATTATACCTGGTAAAGTCACTTGTGTCAATAAACAAATAAAAATGGAAATTGAAACTTCATTTTTTGATACGATCGACTTTCAATAGTCAATACTCATAATCAATTCAATTCCCAGAGAAATTAATTTTGCACCATATGACAACAGGATTATAATTTACTTGAATATTTAACAATATTTTTTTATTACTTTATTTGTCTTCCATGGAATTTTCAATAATCGCAAGTCTACTATCTACATTTGTTTAAAAAAAAAATAATTATTATTCTTTTAATCCACTGCTGTAGTTAATTTACACTAGTATTTTTTTTTTAATAACTTTTAGACCTAATTTAATTCGATAGCATATACAACATTTAAGTAAAATATATAAATACTCAATAACGGTAACATACGAATATCATACATATAAACGACTTCATCGAATGTAGGTAAAACAACACTACTACGTCTTACCCAGTTTTATAAATTCAATTTTCTTTTCTTATTCTTTTTGAGGACTTGATTTGACCCGAATGGATCTATTTGAAATTGAAGTAGGTCAGTCACTCTAATGGTTTTATTCTGTCTATTGTATGATAAGGATTAGTTTTATTTTGAAATTCCTCCGCACGACAATAAACAATACCTATACGTATTTATTGATATCGTGCAATTAGAAAATAATACCTCTGAAGTCATAACAATAGAGAAGAGATACTTGATAACAAATAAATTACATAACTCGTAAAAAAAAATTAACTTTAAATGTAAAATAATGTGTATTTGATAAAGAAATAAATATATATTTCATTGTGTCACAATGACATTACTGTTTAAAATTCAGAAATGCAAACATTTATTCAAACAGAATAATTTAATGGCGTTTTGAATTATAAATCATAAATCATAATTTTAGACGCGTGTACAGTTAACAAAATATGGTTTGCTTATTTGTAGAGAAGTAACAAGTTATTTGAACGAATACCAACAACAACTCCACGTAGATGATTGATCAAAGGTTAATTTTACGACAGGGATAATATTATAAAAGCTACTAGTCGACTAAAAACCAAATATTAAATATTGCAATCTATATAATACACAACCAGATGTACAGCTTATTAAAACGCGAATATCACAACACGAGCAATAGATTTTATGCATGAATATAATATGAATTATAATAATAAAAATAAATAAAAAATAAATATTTTTTTTTCAAAATATTGCACTTTCCAACAAATAGTCATCCCGTCATTTTAAATACTGGGTGAAGCAAAAATTGTTATGTTATTATAAATGTAACAAATTTATTGGTACGTATTATTGGTCTTATTGGTTCATCACGTATTAGGGCAGAAAATTTGCTTCAATTTTCAATTCCGAGATTGGTTCTGCCGTTCTGGTAAATAATTTTATCTAGTTTTTATTTAGGAATAGGAATTACCAGTACTTAACTTGATCATTGAATATGTGAGGAAAAACTAAAACAAAACAGCAGGAAAATGGTAATAATAGATATGTAATAAACACTGGTTTTAGAAAAAAAATCGTTTGTTTTATCGTTTATAATGTATTTCAGAAAGAAATAACCGTAAAAATTATTTTCATCAGATATTTATAAACATTGCCAATTTTTAGATAGGTATAAAATAATTTTCAAAATATTTCGTTGATTTTTGTTTGTCAAAAAGAATGACAAGTAAAATCAAGATTCATTAAATATTGTACTTAATGTACCTAGTTATCAAAAACACATCCCAATTTTTTTGTTTTTCGTAAGAATTTGAAATTCTTACTAACAAAATTGGATATTTAATCAAAATATAACGATTTTAATTATTTTGTTGTAAATTTTCAAAAAATAAATCATAAAGTCATGATACATTTCACAATTACGTATATTATTATTTTCTATACGCCGTGAAATTTTAAATTCAGAGTAATTCAGAATAATTAAAAGATATCTATATCACGATCTTATTTCCTCGTCATTATACAGTATGTCAGACATCATTAAACTTATAAATAATATGCAATATTTTTAACAAAAATGAATCAAACTTATCGAATTAAAAAATACTAGTATTATTATAAATATAGTATAAAATAAAATTAAGTACCTATCATTAGAAATTTGAAGATCCACTCCTTCAGTCTTCACTCTAACACGTATTTTCGTAAACAAAGATTTATCGCTGAATTTAAATTACCTAACACATCTATTACAGTGACCTGTAATCGATTAAATACATTTTAATAAATATTATACTACACGTGAAACCTACTATACAGTAGATCTAGATACAAAAAAAGCGAGTTCCCCAGTTATTATTTAACTGTACATACTAAACCATATATTTTGTTTATATTTTGAAAATAAGTATCAATAAATATTTATCCATGTAAAACATATATGAAATTACACCAAAACAAGTGTGGTGAATTTAATACACCTATTTGTCTTAAGGTATTTATGTTATATTATTATTATAACACTGACCTTGTTCTATCAATAATAAAGAAGATTTTATTTAGAGTAAAAAAAAATTATATATTATTATGAACTATAATTTTATTGGTCTATTGGTTTTTAAGTCCTTGAGTACACTGTACTATTTTTCATTTTAAATGAAAAATAAAATATTTAACGAACACAATACAAGACAATATTTGTATGCATTATTATTCACTTCTATATAAACCTAATTTTGTTTGGTTATTGTATTGATTTTGTATTCAGCGACGGACATTCAAATACTCTACTCATAGTTTGTTAACTTGGTAATTTCCTAAATAGATTTTATTATATTTTCTATCAACAAAAACAGTTCACAAATGAGCCCAATCTGTTACATGCATAATAATTAATAATACTTATATTTTAAAAAACAATGTTATAGTAATAAATAAAAATTACATCAAATAAATATATGAAAAATAAATTTAACCAAAAATTGTACTGAAAACAGAAATTTATATAAATGTTAGCGTCAAACGTATACAAATACAATTCGATCAAAAGAATTTGTTAAGACTACTGTAGTGTATAAAATATGAATAATATAAAATTAAAATAAACTGCTTTATTCACTATTTAGAATTCTAGAAACTTGACAGATATCATATTACCGAATTATAGAGTGTCTATATTGGAGAAAAATAATTCGAATATAATTTTAACTTGTATTGTTTGAATTTGACTTATAAGCCAAAAAACGTGCAAACATGAATTGTTAAAAATATTAACTTACTCAACTTGAGATTAAAGGTCTTGCGAGAAATTATAGTTTTAATTGAAACTCATTAACATACAATAATGCATTTAAATTAAATCTTTATGACTATATTATAGTGTCCATCCAGTGCCCATGTATGTTAAAACTTCTAAGTTTTAACTGCTGTATGTTTTTTATCCACAATACCTAATATATGTTTTTGAAAATACATGATATTCTTTGGATCGATTATGTAATTTATTAATCGATATACATTCAAGTAACTTGTTATACACTAATAAAAAATGGAATTAAATTACAATACCTAAAAATAACAACATTCTGCAGATAGAATGTAATGTTATGCCCATTCCGAGAATAGAAACAATGTTATTTTGCATGTCACAGCAATTCTGAAAAACAATATATTTACTATTTTCTACGCAATTATTTTTATTTTTTTCATTCATTACCATTTATCAGTTTATCGACTACAGTACTACAACACTAAAGTTTTTTAGAAAAAAAATATTTTGAATATTAGACAATATATAAGACTTTCGTAGAAAATTTTACAACGCCTATATAAATAAAAAAATAATATAAAACGTAGGTATCGATCATTATTTAACAAATTAAATAATGTCCATCAACCATGAAAATTAACTAATGTATATTACACATATTTAATTGTTTTTTTCTTAAGTATATCATTATTTCCACAGTAAATCTATTCAAATTACATAATTTGATTTTTTTCAATAATTTGGAAATTTCTTTATTGATAGTATTAATAATACCTACTGCGTTTCGAAGGTTAGTTATAAGTAGAACCGACATAAAATTAACGAATGCCAATATACGGAAATTTAAATAAATATTATTGAAATCCAAAATAGTATAAATGTTGATTATCGTTTATCTAAATTTGCCATACAATAACACATCATAGTTCTTTTTGACAACGCTGTTATTTTTCAAACGATAAAGTCAAGGTCTAAACTATAGATAATTTACTAAATAAATCGCATTAAAAGCGTTCAAAATTAATATAAGAGCTTTAGTGCCTTATCTGGCTATCCCATATCACAACAACAGAATATTATTAAATAAATTGTATAATCCATTGATGAAAAAAAAATAATAATACAATTTAAAACCATACAATAAATCAAATATCTTTATACTTGACATGGATTAAAAAATTATAAAACGTTTATGATTATTATGGATTTTTCTAGAAATTGTGCTAGACCTCTTCAAAAAAATGTAATTTATCCATAAACGTATAAAATCTTGATGTAGAATAATTTAACAGGAACAGAATTTTATTGTTTGTGTGTAATAGGATATTAAAACTGAACTTGTCTTACACAGTTACACATTAAAATAGAACGTGCTTATAGATAGGTATCAAATATTCCTGCACGTGTCGGCCATAGCCTACCTGTTGTAAACATAATATTATCGTTTAACGGTCTATTTACCGCGACCTCGGGTGTAACGGACTCGGATAAAACAATATGAAGATAAAAACCAAAAATAATCATTAAATAAATCATATTATTACTAAATAGATAATAGTATTATATACATAAAGTGAACTGTTCACAAATAATGTTGTTTTTCGAGGGTTATAATATATTTAATGCCACGTAAAGACGTCCAAAATTCACCCAATTTCAGAACAAAACGTGTTAGCTCAACAAATTTTCTAGAAGGAATTCAAGAGGTTAGTTTTGTTTGTATTTAATTATAAAACTCATAGGCGTACACACTCACACGTCATAAACCACAAAAAAAATGTTATGGAATTTAAAATATATTTTTAATAGTTAAGGAATTAAACAATAAACAATAAAAATCAATTTATTTTATACAAATGACAAATTAGATTTTTCATTTTCTTCAGCTCAAGATATAATATTATAATACATATTATTCTATAAGTAAATAACGATATGGCTAATGTTTAACATTCTCAGAAAAAAATTATTATTTTGTTTTTAGACGTTATTGAAGTCTTTTGAGAAATACAAGTCAAAAGTGAACTCAACACGGCGGTGTTCCAAAAAGAGTGATGACAGTTTTCACTAAAATTATGATATCTATTCTTATCTACTAGAGCATTACACGATACAAATTTTGGTCAAATCTTTAACATCATGTATCACAATTTACAGCCTACATATACGTAGGCACTAATGTTGAGTGGTACTACATGCAATACACATTTATATCTATAAAAGAATGAAAATATATATAATTTGTTGATATCAGGGGACTTGTTGCAAAACTCACTTCTCGTATTCTCATAACTATGCAATGACGCAGCGGTGCATCACAATATTTAAACTAAATGCTTATCAATTTCGAACACAAGAGTGCACGTTGCTGTACTCGTAATACATTTACCTAATTCGTTTAATTAAATTATATCCCGTTGGCAATACTTTACCACCAAGGCTATATTTGTTACGGGTTTATGGTTACTCAAGCGGCTACAACGCCAATTAATTATGGTACAATATTAGATTCCTATTTAATGCCGTTTCGCCTATTATAGTACTTACTATATTAAAAAATATAAGCAATTAACAGATATCATTCTTCGTTATTATTCTGTGACACTGTTTAGTATCCGACAAGTTGGGATATGATACAGTACAACTTTTTTCTATTGGTTTTGCTATAGCAGTAGTGAATTTGGACGGAAACGATGGTAGATTAAAGTCAACGATTGACATAAAACACCACTACTAAATTTATTTTTAATAGTGCTAATGGATACTGGACACGCCAGTCTGAAAAGATATATAATTTCAAATTTAAATTTGATGAAAATAAAAACTGACTCTTCAAAAGACAATAAAGTAAAGAATTAATGGATCTTTAAAAATGTATGAAAATAGAATAATTATAAATGGCTTTAAGGAAAAATAAACTGTATATTTTAGTACTTTAGATACTAGTTATTACTTATTAATAACGTTCATGAATTCAGAATACCAATGCAAATAGAATAACACTTAATTTTAAAATTAAAACCAATTTGTATTTACCTACATTTAGTATTTAAAAGTTGGTTTCTTTCTTTTAAAAGCATTAGGACATAATATGTTATGGAGTGTTAAAATTACGTAGTATGCATGAAACAATTAGTAACGAGTAACAACCAAAAGCATTTAACAGTCTTTGGTAGTTACCGATCCTATACACTATTAAATTGGTCATTTTTTTTTTAAATGCTAAGTTAAAAACTGATTGTATATATTTTTTTATTTTTTGCTATCTTGTCTAGTAAAACAAATTCTACAAACGAAATTCTCTTTTACAGCAGATCAGTTGTAATGATTAAAGTATACATATCATTAAAATAATAATGACGGTCGTGTGCGAGTATAAATCGAAATAATGTTTTTGACGCTATGTTAGAACAAATATTATGATGAAAAAATAATTCAATTTTAAAAAAGTCGACAAATGATTACCGCTCTGTTGTACAGTAGGAGTCGAGTGGGTTACTGTAATAGATGTGTTAATTTTAATTTCAATAATATAAAATCATTGTATCCGAAAAATGATTCTGAGCGTAGACAGTCGGTCAGCCTACATTACTAATTATATTTTATGATATTATTGCTATTAAAGTAATTCGTTTTACTATTATTATACAGTAGGTTGAATTAATTTTTAACGAAAACATTTGAAAATGTCATTGTGTATAAAATATAATAACATACGTAAAAGGTCTAAGCACCCACAAAAAATATTTTTAAATTACAATAAAATAACTACCAACGTTATTCTTCATTCAAATATCTAGTTTCATCCAAATTTGAACTTAAAATATCTATAAAAAACAACCATGTTAATATATTTTTTGGTTACATTATAAACTATCAACAAAAAAACCTTGCTTTAAATTTTCAATCCTTAGCTATAAAAACTGAACATTTTATACATTTTTAATTACAAAATCATTTGCAAATATTCGATGTGTTAATGAATTTTGGTCAAAATTTGAACGTTAAATGCTTATAAAAAAATGTGTGACTATATTTTTAATATTTTTAAACCAAGATTATAAAAACTCATGAAGAACCTTGCATTCAACTTTCAAGCTTTTTGACCCAACGAAAAAATTTTAATCGATAATTTTAGAAATAAAACTAAAGAAAATCGAAAATTTCTTATGTCCATAAATAATTCAAAAAGTCAAAAAAAAAATTGAAACATTTATGGTGTATGGAAAATGCTAATATAAGTATTTAGTGAAAATTTCATGTATCGGTCATTATTTTTGATGTTGCACCAAAAAACAAAATCAATTTTGTCAACAATTTTTGCTTTGCAAAAAATCCCCGTTTTTCCTTAATTTTTTTTTATTGTTTTTCTCAACTTGTTTAAAAACTATTGGGGATTTTTTTACTTTTGATCCCCCAAAGTACAAATTAAATTCGCTTTTTTACCAAAAAAGATGCTGATGAAAAAAATCATAGCACTTTTATTGCCCCAAAATGTGACGACAGACACAAAAAAAACACATAAAATCAATGCATTCCTTCTCCGCTCAGAATCTAAAATTATAGTTAAGAACAGCATAATAGATACCTATACTAGCTGGGTGTTATACAATTTTGTGAATAAATTCTTACCAGGATATAATTTTAAAGGTACGATATATCATGGTTAATATTAATTTTATGTTAATCGTCAGAAACACGGACATTTTGAAAGATAAATAATCATCGAAAAATAACTATTATAATATATACAATATACGCCTAACAAATGACAACCTATTATAGGTACATATTGTCAACACCTCTTTCAACAGAACTTGTAAAAGAGTCAAACATTTTACACAAAATACTTGCTATGTGTAGAGTAAAACTCTAAACTAACACAATACACAACAATTAATAACATTTATACTATAGCTAATATAGTAGGTATTTCTAAACTTATATTATGTAAACACAAGTGTGTGAATTTATATTTATAATCTAATTTTGTTTAATTATGACAATGTTATTTAAATATGTTACCTATTATTATCAGATAACCACATTATCTAAATCTAACTACAAATTATACTATTTATATAATTAAAATGAATAGAATTAGGGTTAATACATTTTGTATAATTATCATGCAAAAATATTTATTGTTTTCAAAATAAATTATAAAATGTGTGTTATAATAGTGAAATAATTTGAATATCAAACTATTAAAAAAAACGCAATTGTTATTAATTTACCTAGTAGATAATAAAGTGTTTTGAGTATACATTTGATTACAGACATTAGTATAAATGTTTTAATACATATAATATAATAAACATTGTATTTTTTTTTTTACATCTTTATTGTGTTTATCAACAGTATTTATGATATCTTAAGTTTATAAAGTTTATAGTTATAAAATTCCTACTACTTAGTAACTATAATAATTGGAAATTCCAAAAATCCATATTGAGGTATCCTTTAGGTACCTACCGATAATTAAATTAATTACAAAAGCACATGCATTGTTTAAACTTGTAATAAAAACAGGTTAGATTCATAATTAATAAAATACACGCAATTCAAAAAAAAAAATATTTTGAAAAAACTTGAATGTATCATTAAAATGTCATCATTAATAATATTTCCTGAAATAACTACTTCCACATAGCCACATAAGCATATGTATTTTTTTGTATGTTTAAAATGTCAAATTAAAAATAATAGTGTGAATTGTGAGATACGGAAAGTTATAGGTGAGTCATAGTGGCAAATGGCTGTAATAGTGAAATTTAAATTTTAAATGTAAATGCAATTAACATTGCACTAGACAAATTAATAGGTAGATAGATACTTGTTTAAACTGTTCTCACTTTTTTCTTCAAAAACTACCACAAAAAAAAGAAAATAATAATTTCTTAAAAATAATAACACAATAAATTGCGTGCGTTTTAATGAGAAAATTGAGACCAGTGTACCAAACCCAATATTTCTGTATTTATATGGCTGTATTCCTATAACCTGAAAATAAGTACACTTTCCAAAGGTTTTCATCAGGTTTTTAATATGTACTTAATACAAAATCGTCCAAACACTCATAATATATGTGGGTAAGACATACGAATAATACTTCAAATAGTAAAAATATTTAAACAAACCAAAGCTGGCTTTCCATAATTTCGTAAAAATAGTTTTAACACACTAATGTTGTAAAACTATAAAAGTAAAGGGATCTACCCACTTTCTTTTAAATCAATTGTCATAAACATAGTATTATTTAATTTAAAATATTTAATGATAATCACTTCATAAATAATATTATTAAAAATACGATGGAACCTCAATAAATCAAAATTCAAAGGAAATAAAATGTCCATTTATTGAGGTTTTCGACTTACTGAGGTCGATAATTTACTAAAATTTTCGCTCAGGAACGGCATTTATTTTGACTTATGAAGGTTTTCAACTTATTGAGGTTCTACTGTATATTTATTTAACTACAGTGTTCAAATAATTCCAAAAGTATTATATTATTTATTATTGAGTGCATAATAAGTAAGATATGTGTAGATATAAATACTTGGGATGGGCAAGATATTTATACCCCAAAACCATTTAAATAAAATACCTTTATACGTTTAAAATACCACTAATACCTTTATTACCTACCTAATAAATAAACTGATAACTTTTAAAAACGTTCTACATAATATATTTTTTTATATATACAAGACATATAATTTACTGAACTGTCAACAGAAAGGATGCTTCCGGATAGTAAAATACCGAATACATCACTCTGCAGCATGTATAAAAGGTGTCAAGTGGACCTCGTCATTGAGTAGAACACTGTTCAATGGAAGTGTTATATTTAAATTCAATGATAGATCATGGAATACGAAAAACGATACTCAGTGGTGACGGTCAGACAATCTTATTACTAATATACGTAAAAGTAGAATTCATTTTATGTTTAGATTACTAAAGTAACTTATTTCAACTAAAATTTATATATTGATTATTATAATATTATTGACTATTATTAACTTATATATCAATACTAACGTACCGTAGAACACTGAATAGGTTCATAGTTTCATACAATAAATAGCTTAAAATTCAATTGTTTTGAAAATTTAATTTTGTATAGGAAATAATAATAAGTAGTTGTATAATGTTTCAAATTCCTACAAATTCCATTTCATTTAAATATCCAATTATATAATAATAAAATTTGTACTCAAAATGTATATAAAAAATTATGCATTTATATTTTTGATATTTTGAAGTTGCTGTAAAAGGAAAACTTTTGAGGAACCTTATATTGCATTTTCAAGCTGTTCAAATTGTTCTACTAACAAGCAAAAATGTGATTTATAATAAGTTGAAAAGAAAGTAGAAAAAGTAGAAAATTATAAATGTCTATAAACACTAAATAGCATAAAAATATCCAAAATACTTTGAAAATTTAAATATAATGTTTATAAAATGTTAATATGTGTATAAATATTTTGTGAAAACTTTAAGTCTCTGCAGTTTTTAATTTTCATTTCATTTTTGGATTACAAAGAAAAAACAAAACCAATTTGGACGAAATCTGGTTTTGTGTAAAAATACCTTTGTTGTTTTAATTTTTTTTTTCGTGTTTCCAGATTTTTTTGAAAAGTATAAATCCGGTTTATTGCTAGAAAACACACTAGAAGTTGAAAATTGAAGCATTTATTCTACTATAAAAAGTATCTACGAACACAACACTGAACAAAAAAATACATATTATTGTAAAATCAATACATTCATCGCTCAACTCAGAATCTAAAATTCAAAGATAAATTTAATCTTTGTACCACTCTATAATAATGTAATGTAATTATCAAAAATGTGTTAATGAAAGAATTTTACTTACCGCCATGAAATAAAAGTTAGGGTAAACGTATAAAGTAGCCGCACTTTAAACATAATAATATATTATTATACCATCGGCATTTGTAAAGCTTTCACTTCTTGTTGAAAAGGATAATTAATTAGTTAACGACCTTTATTATTTTAATAGGTACGTGTATTAATTATAATTGTTCATTGTAATTTATTTAATTCGAGAAATATCTAGAAAAATACGCTGGAAAATAATCTTAAAAATAGTGCAAATATATAGGGATTTTGTACGAAATATTCAAAATATTTGATGTTAAATTAGAATGATAGGCTTAAAGTTCGACATACGTTATACATATATATATATATATATGAAAGTTCAACAGAAAATAATTTTTAAACATATAAATTTATATTTTTTAGTGAATTGTAGGTACTTGTTGTGCATAATGTTGTTATTAACTTATAGGACTGATTTTATTATAGTACTTTAATAATAATTTAACTAGTATCTAGGTCAGTATAGTCATCATAATTATTTTTATTTGTAAATTAACTACTACACTACAAATTCTTAATAAAAAATGAATATAAAGAAATTATTTTTATTATTCCTTCGAAAATTATACATAAAAACTGAGTGTAGTGTACTAAGATATTTTTTCCATTAGATTATTTTGATTATTTTTCGTTTACTGTGAACCTTTCACATTATCAGATATGTTAACAGTATAATTATTAATTATTATAGAAGCCAAACATATAACTTTTATTTTACAAAATATTGAAATTATATGCCTACTTATTTGTGGTAGTTACCTACATTTAAAACATAATCAATAAATAATCATTATGACATTTTTTGAGTTCGTTTCATTTCTAAACGTTATGAAAATATTTAAAAATTAGGTACCCAAATATATATTGTTTTTTATCATTAATCAGGTTCAACTATACATTCTAATATCAACTATCAAGTTTAGACATCGAATGAAGTAAAGAAACAAACCAAAATAGAGGATAGGCACAATTATTAATATTCCAGGATATTTCCGCTAATATGTCTCAATACCGAATCTGGTCAAAAACTGGTTTTAATCGCACGGGTAGTAAACAGCAACGAACCCAAATATAAGACGTAATAGAATAATAATATAACAACAATAATAACAGGTACCGTCTATACATTAGTCAGATAATTATTTAACTCGTGTGTTATATTATATAATATCATCTAGCACATGCCGTTAATAAATAAATTTAAAAAAAACTTTAAGTACATAATATTATTACAGTCTACGAGCCGAGCTCTCCGTGCACCTACCGTTAAACTCTTCGTATCCCCATTCGTCTGTCATCGTGATGTGCTGGTGGTGCGTGAAAAGCTACGCGATCTGCGGAACTGGTGCGCTAAAAGTGTTGGAAAATCGTACGAAAACGATTTCCTCCGGTACGAGATGATATTATAACGGTAACGGCGATTAACTTTTAAATGTCGGCGTTCGGGTCGTGGAAATCTATACGGCTGTCGTGGCAAATGAACGATGACAACTACCGTCCGCGGTCGCTATACGAATGCGATTGACGCCGCCGGCCGCAGTCGCTGTGCGTACGGAAAACTAGTTGGCGGCGATGTGCAGCTCAGTCGGCGGCACTCGGCAGTCGTATTACAGCCGCATGTAGGTATATAATAATATAATGGTGAGTGAATGTGTTGCAGCGACGAAATGCGTTTCGGACCGACGACGCGTCGGTGGGGGGGGAAATCGCCGCACTCGCGTGAAGTGTGTAGTGACGCAGTCGTGCGCGTGCGCGCCAATACGGGTAGGTCCGATGCGCGTGTGTGCGCGTATTTACGAGCCGGTTGCCAACGCTCAATGTTTTTTCTTTACGATTTCACTGCTATTATATGATAGTATATTGTAAACATTTTGTACAATTTAACGCTATACGACGTATACAATGTAATACTGTTTTGTGTATTATATTATCATTATTGTACGGCACATTATTATTTCCATATAATGTTTCCATTGTCGTTGTCGCCGTGTCTGTGGTGCACTAGCGTCTCTCCGGAGTGGGGGCGAAAACGCACGTGCTCCCCGGCCCCCCCCCCGCGGCCCGCGCCGACCGTGTCGCGACGCTCACAGGCCGGCCGGCCGGCCGGCGCATGCGCGCCATGCTCCTTTCGAAGGGTGAAAGCTTTTACCGTCGCAAAGGGATCGAAAAATTCGGGACCGCGGTCAAAGCGCTCGTAAACACTCGGTTTGGTATTCGATGGTGTAACACACCGCCGCTGTAATGGTATGTTCATAATGAATAATATAGTGCCTAATTATATAATACGTAACAATACGTTGATGGCTGATGTAGGGACAGCTGCAAATTATTCATCGTAACGTGCAACGAGTGTAATACTATATCTGTGCATAGTGTAGAAGGTATATGATATGAACAACACTAAGGTACGAGCTGCTAATAGGATTTACTGCACTGCACCACGTTGGCGGGGACGGTAAGTCGTCGTTTAAATCGTACCGTATCGAATTCTCCGAAAGCACGTCGTTGACCTACGAACGCTTGATTTATACCCTACAGACTGCTGTCATCGTCCGTAATTACAACAATTATAAGTCTATAGCAATACTTATACCCAAATGCACTTATTATTATACACCAAAAATTCAATGGTACATTGACCCAGATGTATTGATGCGTCGTCTTACATAATATTATTATTACAACTCAACTAATAAAATCTATAAAAATAATTTATTTTATTTCCTATGATTATAACCAAAAATAGGGGTAGATTAATAGTGTTAACTTATTGAAATTAAAAAATATTCAGTAATATAGTTGCCAAAATCAGCCAAAAAACTGCAAAAGTTCGCAAGTCTTACAAAGTTTTGATTTTGATATATGATTTCAACACTATTCTGAGAACTAATTATGTTAGTTACAATATTTGACCTACGTTTGAATATTTTAATTAAGTACTATAAAACGAAGGTTATTTATTAAAATATAATTTACGTTACGGTACATCAGTCTCTACAAGTATTATATTGATATCACTATATCAGTTAAATGAACTTCGACTCCAAATTTTGGAAACATATTGTAATAACCGAGATATCTAAGCAAATTGTGTACTTTGCTACAGTGTACTAGCAGCTACACAACATATAAAATAATCTCAACATAAGCACTACCGGATTACCCATTAACACGTATACATGGCTGCATCTATAATATTTCTTATCTGTAAGCAAAATCAATATATTTTCGTAAGTGTAACAATGCAATTTTATATTTAAATTTAATATTCTGTACAGTGTGTATAATTTTTATTTGATATTGATCACTTGAAGAGAACGTTTGACATCGAATTATATTAATGTGTTATAATCATCTAATTTCTACATTTTTACATTTTCATAGGCAAGTTAAATTAACTATGTTAAAAATTAATTTTTTAGTATACCAGTATACTACGTGTCTTTAGCATTTATATCATAATGGGAAACTATTTTTATAATATTTTAAAGTTGAGAACATTTTTTTGGCCTTATTATAAATTATAATATTATATCATATTAATTATTAGGTATATATTATTTAAAAAGAATTGGATTGCACCATACGACTTACCGAAAACTTTTATTATAACTTATATTATAATAATTATTATTAATGTGTATTTTTTTTTTTTTTGGTAAATAAAGGTAAATATTTTCTCTGAAACGTTATTAAGTTTTTTTTAAAGTTTGTAAATTAATAATTAACGTGAAAATTAACAATATGATGTATTAATTTTTTATCACATCTGCTACAGAATCAATATTACGACAAATTTAAGAAGACTAAAAAGAATGCTCCATGTACTAATCTGTTAAAATGTCCAATATTTACTAATACCTATTATGTAATAACTTTAACCCCTGTGCATTGATTAAATGCATTAGTGGTGCGAAGGTACCTGCCTAATTTTTTTAGGCACGGGACTTAAGACAAAGTAGGATGGGTGAGTCAGTGGCGTATTAAGGATTTGACTGTACTGGGTACACATTTTTTTAATTACCTCCTTCCTTTTACCAGTTTCTTATGATGATAATTTTTCATAACCATCAAAAAAAAATGTACAGCATGTGAGATATAGTAATAGTATCAAGTATACAGTATAAAAATCTATCGAGTGCTACAGAATTTTGAATATCGTAGGTACTCTCAGTAGTCAGTAACGCCTATGACCACAAAATAATCTAAGCAATTGTAACAAAAATGCATGCTTAAAAATATTGCATGGACCTATTAAATTATGTAATAATATTATAAAATTTGCAAATACTATTTGTAAAAATGTTAGATGTATGTAGTAAATATATCATTATAATTTTTATTAGGTATAAGGTATTAGTGAATATTAAAATGTATTATTTATGAAATAGTGAACATATTAAAAGTTAATATAATAAATTTAAGAGAAGAAAAGCAAACATCATTAAAATAATATTTTTCAGCGCGCTTTTGATCTTGCGAAATCTTCAATTATTTTATCATAATTTAATGATGAATGGTTTATTTATCATAATTTAATCATAGTGTCAATTTAATCGTTGTCAAAGCAATTGACTAACACGTTTAAACTTAATATTTTACTGTAATAAGACGTATTGTAAGTCGTTTTTTTTAAAAACTGTCAGATTTTAACAGGCCGTTCAATAAAAATAATGTCACTTTCACAGTTATTAACATGAGTCAGAACGCAAAGAATATACAAAATTAACATTTGGTAATTAGGTATTACATTATCATTTAGCAGTTAACAACAGTTAACATGTTACATTGCTATTTATTACTAACATCATGACCCACAAGAAATGTTTAGTTTAGGTATTCGTATTCTGTATTCGACAAATCAATGCACACGCGCATTATCAGACGTAGAGATTGATTGCACAGAATACCTGTAATGATTTTGGCAAAACGTTTTATTGACATTAATTTACTAAATTTATTGTAAATTTGTTTTCAAAAAAAAAAAAGCTCTCACTAAAATTTACAGCCCGAGGCAGTTGCCTCTTTTGCCTCCCTTAATATGCCACTAGGTAGGTATAGATAGTAGATGCCTACAGGAAAGTAAAAGTTTATTGTAAAATGTTCATTATTATTAATTAATAATGTATAAAGATATTACTATTTTACCATTTTTTTGATACAGTCACGAAGTAGGTGTCAAACAAAAATACTGTGCCCCAAAGATATATTAGTTTGCGCCATCACGGATTAAATGTACAGTCAATATATTTAATCAATTCTACATTCCATATTCAATATTCATATTATATAGTATATACTATATATAGTACCTACCTAATAAGGTAATATATAAGCCAAAATATAAGTATCCATACCCCCCATATTTGAATTAAGCATCACGGTGTCTCGTCAAAATGTTCTTAAAAACACTTTTATTCCTTTTTTAGTATTATTCCTCCCGTATCCCATATATACCTTATTCAATATACATAAACATTTTAAAATTTTAAATAATTATATCTTTTTTTTAATTTTAAATATTTTTTATTGCTCTGTTCAAATAAATGTAGAACAATAATTGAATATTAAATTTGGAGAAAAAAAATGATTCACAGCATGAAGAAACCTCCCAATGGAGGAACTTCGAAAATAATAATATCTAAATCGAACAATTTTATCTGCAAAAAAAATATTAAGAATTTAAAAATTAGATTTGGTTTGAGTATTGAGAAAACCATCTCCTCTTCTTACATATTGTTGAAACATGGCGTTAAACATTTCAAATTTTAAGTATTTCTGTATTATTATAATTATTTTATTATTTATTAGCATAAATAAAGTTACCTAATGGTTAGTCATTTATATTCATTGTATTCATTACAAGCATTAAACATATTTTTTAAATTTATTTAAGTAGTTATACTTTATAAGTCTGTGGAAAAAAGAATATTACCATGAAGTCAAAAAAAATTTTATTAACAAATAAATAACAAATTGCATTTTGATCATGTTAACATAATATGTCTATTTAGTTTTTAAATGTTTTTAGATACAAAAAACAATAATTAAAAATTAAAATAAATCGTTTAATGTGATCAGATAATAACTTTGGAGTTAAGGATTAGTTTTAAGGGAATATATGTCCTTACCCCTTCCACCGTTGTTGAAGACTATAAATATATGGGATCAATAAACTTAAGCTATAATAGGAATAGGCTATATCTAATTACCTATAAATTATAACTTCTACTTTATAGTGTTACAAAACATAATAAAGGTAGGTATAATATTTTCATAAAGCAAATCTAGAAAATAACTTTACGTCTTTATTAATTAAATTGATAACAATTTATTCATGTTAAAATAATTTGTTCAAATAGAAATTCTAAAATTTTAGGAAAATAATGAAATATTTTTTAATTAGTTCGATATATTATACAATATTCATAATTTATCTATCAAACGAATAAATATTTAAAAAATATAACTGGAGATTAATTTGGTCGGTCCCTTTAATTAGGATATAGATGAATAATTTTTAAATAATCTGTTAAATGTATTAAACATAAAGTTTATGAATAGAGAAGTAAAAATATTTTAATATCCTTGGCGTCAATCAAACATTTTTAGTAGGTGTATCCACTCGTTTAGTCTTGTTGAATTTAATTATTAATTTTTAATTTTTACCTCAGATAAGAAGAATTTTAATAGTATGTGTATGTTATTTTCATTTTGATGGATATCAAACGTTATTAGTTTGTATAAACATAAATTTAATGTTTGGTGTACCGTAATAGAATTAAAAAAGTATGTATGCAAATTATACAATTAACTTCTTAATACATTTTAAAACATTTTTTTAGAAAACAGAAGTTTTGACAGACCCAGAATACTTTTAATAGAAACATAAAATGATTCTGTTATTAATTTTATAATATGAAGATATTAATATATTTTTTCATTATTAGTTGGTAATTATATAGGTACCATATTTCAAGTTTATAATATTGCAGTAAATACATTTCATATAGTGATCTAATTCTTTATTACTTATCCTGATCATATCAAATTTCAGTTTTATTTTCATCTTATAATTTCTTGACGAATAGCCAAATGGATAGCCCTTTCTCTTTCGTTAGTATATTCCAGATTCTTTACTGGAATAATTTATTGGATGCGGTCCCAAACTTCCAACTATATAATATATTTTGTTATGAGACATATTTCACGTGCATCAATTATGCACCTAATCAATATTTCACCGATCTGAACAAATACACATTATATATGAAATAAAGATAACGATTTTTTTCATAATCATCTTCATCTAGAAACTGGACAATGTAATTTTTATTAATTTAATACCTAATAAACTATAACAATTCTTAGCATAAAATCATGTAAAGTGTAATGAGTTTATGATCTATATGAGTTACTAATATTTAAATATAGTATGCCCAGGAACTACGAAAGGAACATAGTATCTAAAGAAACGAGAAGGAACTTTGAAATTGGCTAACTAAAAAAGTGATGGATCATCAATATGACCATCCACCAGTTTTTTCAAAAACTCTACGTTAGCGTTAACTCATCTGTCTGCCAATGAGTTGAAACTGAGTTTCTGCATAACTATGTAATAGTCATGGGAAGGATGATTTATTTTTAATACAAAAGCTGCGCAAGATAAGAACCGTCTATGAACGCGTTTTAATTGACAGGAGTCAGTTACCGTATAAGGGTCCCATAGGACAGATGCGTATTCTAATGGGGAACGGACTAGAGAATAAAGGTGATACAAGGTGATGCATTTAACGTAAGACGCTCATTATTTCAAAAAGTATTTATGTTTTTGGAAATATTTTTGCCATGTGGTATCAAGTCGTTACAAAACAACATTTTTCAAAAAAAAAATAATTTTTTTAAATATTTTTTAACCTTATTATTTTTTATGTTTTTTACCTTTTTGAATTATAACATACAGTTTAGTTTTATAATCCAAAGCAGAATATTTTTTTTTGAGTATTTTGATACATAAAAATTGAATTTTAGACAAATAGTTTATGAGTTATAAGTATTTTAAATTTTGATGATCTGTGTGGTATGGTATGCGGGTACACAGTATGTTGGTCCATTACTCCGCTCATCTAATCTTCAAATACTTATAACTCAAAAATAACTCGTCCAAAATTCGATTTTTATGTATCAAAATATTCAGAAAAATATTTTGCTTTGAATTATAAAATTAAAACTATATGTTGTAATTCAAAAAAGTAAAACACTTAAAAAATAATAAGGTTAAAAAATATTTAAAAAAATAATTTTTTTTTGAAAAATATTGTTTTGTAACGACTTGAAATTATTATCAAAAACATAAATACTTTCGAAATATTGAGTGTCTTACGTTAAATGGATCACACTGTAGTTTTCAATGAAGACGATAGATTGAACTCCTTCGATATACGCAATACGAACCCAAGCGTCTTTAAAGCATTGCAACATATCATTTCAATATGGAAGTGAAAATTGAGATCTTCATAATTAAAAATAATACCCAAGTCTTTTCTTATGACCTACAGAAGTTACACTTGAACCGTTGATGGAGTAAGTATAATTAATAGAAGGGCGGTGCTTTAAAAATTACATTATAATTGTATTGTTATTTTTGAGAGCTTTTTTCAAATTTAAAACAGCTAATGCATTATTTATTTTATATTTTATCTATATTAGCTGAGAATTGTTACGATTAAGAAAATAACACAAATAAATCGTAATTTATGTAGATATAATATTTAATGAAATATTATAATACCTGTATAATAAAATAAAATATTAAAATAATTTTGTCTGATAAAAATAAAACGTTTTTATTAAATCCTATTCGTTCGTATACCTACATTAACTTGTGCACAAGTGGACACTATGACAGTGTACATTTTTGTTTAAGTAATGAATCGATTAACCTTATAGCTTATCCTAATTGAGACATGCTCACATGTATAATGAATAAATAGTATGGGTCACTAAATATACTTGCGTATCAGCCATTTGCTTGTTTCCGCGTAGGTCGGTTCGTGTTGGTATATATGTACTTACCTAAGTAGGTATAATCACTGGTTTTCATCAAGACCTTGTGAAGAGTGATATTTTATTCTTTTGATGTTATTTTCTTACCTCTTGGGCATTCTGAATAGAACATAAACAATATAACATCACTTTTAGATTTTAATGATGCTTAGGAACTTATAAAAATTAACATTTTTGTATGTTTTTTTTTCGAATAAATAAAGCAAGGTAAATAAATCTCCTATTTAGAATAAAGTTCTAAAATGTTTGCATGTATTCTAAAGTTTTTTGCTTTTTAGAGCATATTTATGCATATTATGTTGCTTTTTAGTGTTTTTCTTTGTCTAAATATTCTACAACAAAAAGATATAATTTTTAATTTTAAATTCCTATATTTTATTAACACTGTGTTCAGGCCCAGATTAACATTATCGTAGGCCCTAGGCACTTGTTGTACTTAACGAGTACAAATTGATATTAACTTATCATAAAAATAAAAAAAAAAATAAAATATCAAAAATAATCGTAGGCCAAACACTTATGTACGCCTAAAAATGTCCGTAAGCACTTGATACAGTGCCTATGCGTTAATACGACTCTGGCTACATTAATATTGTGTGATTTCCGCGTTATATAAGCTTTATGTTCTTCACAATTGATGACACCTTTATATATACATATTAATTAAAAATTTGTTTTTATTTAAGGATCGGACGAAATTGTTATGAAAACAATATAATTATTCAAAAAGAGAAAATATAATATTACAAATAAATATGAAATAAAAATTATAATAATTCGTTAAAATAAAAAATTATTCGTTTTAGTGCATATTTAAACATTTTTTTGTAAACATCTGAATCCATATTTTTTGTATATTTCGATTTAAAATTAATCACAAATTGTTGTATGTATTAGTGTATTATCTATAAACAAATCATTGTGCTTTGAAATCGTAATAAATAATAATCCTATTATAAATATGTACAAACCATCGTGTCATTAAAGAAAATTTAACAACAATACCCAAAAAATTGTATTTAAGTGAAAGTTTAATTATTATTTATTTACAATAAACAAATTTTATATAGGAATATTATTCAATATTGTTTAACATTGTTCAGTGTATTTTTTAATCAATTATTGATTAAATGATAAACACAAACTTTTGAATAGTGGAAATGAACTGGTCGAGAATAAAAAATAAAAAAACTAATCGTGGTAAAACTTCAAACTAAAAAAAAATTATTATTAGAAAAAAAGCTTTAAAAAAATATCTTGTATGTTGGTATACGTTTATAATATGAAACATCAGTACACCCATATAGGCTTGACCAGATCACAATTATTTATCCTTTCACCTGTCACGAGTACACTTGGAGACTGATGGATTTATGCCCCCAAAATGAACAATTTTTTTCTGATGTTCAGCACTAATTTTGTTATAAATAAAACTATATCATCGAATGTAAATTTATGCAATGTCTGCGTGTATAAATTAACGGGTATCATACAGTTGTGTATACTTGTACACAAATTTGTATTAGCCAATTTAGTTAACGCCTAAGATTATCACATATGAGTAGGTATATGATTAACATGAACCACAGAATAAATGAAATAAAATATTAGTCATAAACCATTTTTATAATTACAAAAAATAGTCTGTAAGTTTATGCACAGTCATTGGCGTAACTATGGGGTAGGTAGGAGAAGTCATTCTAAACATTTTTATGGAGTCATGAGATTATACTTTTGCTACACAAATACTTTTAGTAAAAAGTAGTTTAAATGTTATAATGTCGGTTTGAAATTATTTATTTAATATTAAGTTTATATTATAGTTTATACTCAATAATATAAGTGTGTATAATATAGTTTATATACTAAATTAGTTTTTATACAGTGCTTATGAACATATTTTATAAATGATTGGTGTTTGATAACAATGTGGATATTGGATAAAAGTATAGGACTATCACAGAATAATATTGACGCAAAGCTCAAACAACTACTACTTACTGAATCAAATACAAAACGATTAAATCACATTAGTCATTGTAGGTTACTAGGTTTAGTTAGCAAATTTTTATTTCCTTACACAGAATCGGTTATTAATCCGTATCACGTGTGTCTGTCATATTTACATATTATTTTTAAACAGACTCTCCTCGATGAAATAATAATATTTTTCCATTTTTTTTATAATATGTAGAACTTATGATAAAATATGCTAGGTGACTATACGATATTTCGTGCATGCATATTATATTAAAGATATGAAATATGGATCTTAAATTATTAACAATAATTTGATTACATCCCTATTTCATTATTTCCTGCACGATGATAATATACAGCAATAAAGTTGATGACTGATGGGTGGGAGATAACCATTTATACTGCTTCTATTAGTCATTCAAATTCATAAGCCTCAGACTCAAATTTAAACAGCATATTACGTTAATATGAGTGGCCAATACATATTTTCATAATGACCATAATATTATGTCATGTAGCCCATGTGGGTGTATTATGACTGAAAACATAAACATGCAAATTAAAATTATATATTTATATATTAGCAGCCATCAGGCCCACTGTGCCTAATACAAGATATTACGTAAATGTCAAATATAACAGTAATTGCGAGTGTAGGAAAATATGATATAATCAAAACTTTATTTAACACACGCAAAGTTCAATTTTGAACAACGCCCAAAAGTTAGATTGTGATTCGTCAGACTATCAGTCCACAGATATAATCTCATGATAATAATTATAAGTGGATTAGTATAATATATAAATATAATTATTTACGAATTTATAGCAACAGGTGTCTAATTACCTAAAATGCGATCACACAAAAAAATTCTTTTTTTCATGAATCAGCTGGATTATATGTATTTTAAGTCATAACCTTGAATATATATATATAATAATTATTATATATTTAATTTCATTTTCTGAAAATTTTGATGTATAAATGTTGAATATTGAACATTCGAACCAACAATTAGTTATTAATAAGTCATTATTTAAAATTTTAGATAATATTGAAAATATTAATATATTATAATATTATAATATATTGAAATGAAGTACAAGTCATACTGTCACAGTGTATATATGTATACGGTACAATGCATGTTATTGATATCCATAATATGTTAGCGCGACGCTATAATTTCGATCATCAAAACTAAAAATACTTATATATTACGATTATGAATAAGCTGTTAATTCAATAACAACCCATTTAATATTCCATAGTAGTTAATAGTTTTACTATATAATAGTTATCCATCTCAATTTTCAATATAAAATATTTTTGTTGAGAATATGAAATTAATATAAATAGGTTTAAACATAGCATTCCATTAAGAAAATAAAAAAAAATTACTGTGATAGGAATTCAGTATAAATACAAAAAACTATAAGAAAAATTCTAAGGCTAAAAAAAATCGAAACCAAAATTGATAGGTTACATAGGTTTATCTATATAATAAATAAATATAAATATAATATAAAAATGTAAATTTAGGTATGTGAATAAAAATTGACGATTACGTTTAAAAAATGACTTCATACATACATTATATTTAATGAAAATATTTTATTATTTTTATTTTGTTTTAAGAAATTCTATAAACATGATTATCGATTTTAACGAAAATTTATATTAAATAATAAATATGTGTATATCATAAGTTAATTTATACGATATAAGGTAAAATTATGCATATAAAGGAGTACTTATTAGCACTTCTCGATCAACATTGAAATTTGAGACAGACAAAGAAAAAGTCAAAATTTAAATAATATTATTGAATTCGTTACTTCGCAAAAATCAAGAAAGGAAATATAAAATTGGACTGTTAAAACTTGATGTTTTACTTTTATTTTATTTTTGTTTGTAAATTTATTGATATTTAAGCTTACATAATATTATTTTGTATTTTATTATTCGTACCTATACATATATTGTATATATATATAAACATGTATGTATATGTTTATATAATTAACTACCTAACAACATTAAACTTAGCTAAAAAAAAAATCTTATAACATACAACTATCCTGAGTCCAAACAGTGGAAAGACTAGCGTGGGTGAAGCAACACTAGTGATAAATAGAGACAACAAAAATGTTGTGCTGACTCCTAACATCCACTTAAACTCTGTTACGTGATCCATGGGTTGGTATAATAGTACAATATAATATCTATTAATTGCGGGTATAGTTTTTTACTACGAGTGCCTACGTTGTCGTTTTGGCTACTTACGTCAATTCCCGGAAAACAATAATATTAACAGAAGTAAATTATTAGCTAGTACATGTATGCACGGCGACACGCACGTGATGTACTATAATCTATTCTGTAATGCAAACAATAAAATATTATAGATCCCAGTTTATCGAGTATTAGCACTGTAATCACTATAATTAGCAGTAGTATATTAAATTGGTAGTTATAGGACAAGTAGACGGCGGCACTCGAAAGTCTCGAATAGTATCGTAAATAGTAGCAAAATTCTTTGTACACAAGTTTCGACCTGTTGCAAAAACCATACACAATTTCCTATGTAGGTGAAATACTTGGTATACTTGGTATCTATAATTTATATTGTTAATTATTATTTATTAGTTATATTATATAAACGTAATTATAAAATATTTTTAGCATTAAAAATCTTTTAGGTTATATGACTGCGTCGTTTTACAATGAAGTGTATATATTATTTTTTTTCACTTTTTTAATAGAAAAAAATGATCCAATCTTCAACTTCGAGTGTGAATTTTATTAATTGGTAGTAGTATATACTTGAAAGTTTCAACAAATATTTATAGTAGAATTCTCTAAACTCATTTTTCATTCGCATTTGAAATTTTCTACTCTTTTTAGGTTTTTTCCTATAAATGTTATTACAATATTTTATATACCGTCAACAACCTTTAAAATGTAATACAACGTTCCTCTTCTTCTTAAATAATAATAATTGTTATTATTATTACTTTTAATTATTATGTTGTATTCACCCACAATGTATTGTATATTTGTGTTTATATAAAGACCTTTGGTCATCTAAATGAGAATACCATAGGAAGTTTAAAAAAAAAAGTTCCTCTTTAGTTGTTGTGAGTGGAATTAAAAAACAAAGATAAACGTAAATCCACATTAATTGATTATAAGCCTTTGAAGTTTAAATTATGAGAAAATTGGATATTCACATACAAAATAGCGATTTTCTCATTAAATAAATATAATCTAAATTTAATTAATTTTATTTTAAATTCTGAACGGAGCGAGGAGTGTATTGATTTTACAATGATGTGTGTGTGTGTGTGTGTGTGTGTTTTTTTTGTGTCTATCATCACGTTTAAAGGCAATAAAAGTACTCCGATTTTCTTCACCAGCATCTTTTCCGGTAGGAAAGTGAATCTAGTTGGTCTTTGAGAAATCATAAGGAAAAATTCTCCATAGTTTACACACGCGTCGAGAAAAGCAAAAAAAAAATAATAAGGGAAAAACGGGAATTTTTACGAGAAACAAATTTTCGATTTTTTTTTTTGGTGTAACACCAAAAGTAATCACACTATATATATGAAATTTTCACAAAATATTTATACAAGCAATTTCCATACACAATAAAATTTTCAATATGTTTTGATTTTTTTCGAGCTATTTATAGGAATAATCAGTTTTTGAGTTTTTTTTCTATTATCAATAAAATTTTTTTCAATTGGTCAAAAAACTTGAAAATTTAATACAAGGTTTTTCGGAAGTATTTAATAGTGTAACCAAAAAGTGAAAAAAAATTATTAAAAAAATAATTTTTTATAGACATTTTAAGTTCAAATTTAGACGAAATTAGATATTTAAATGAAGAATAACGATGTTAAATATTTTTTGTGGGTGCTTAAAACTTTTTAAAGTATATCATTATATTTTATAGACTCAATAAAATTTTTAAATGTAATGTTTTCTGCAAAAATTAATTTAACCTACTCTATTGTTATTAATAATAGTAAAATGGATTATTTTAATAGCAATAATATCTTAAAATACCCTTAGTTATGTAGGATGACAGACCGTCTTCGCTCAGAATCGTTTTTTATATACAGTGATTTATATCATTGAATAAAAATTTAATACATCCATGAAAGTGACCCACTCGACACCTACTGTACAACAGAGCGGTACTCACTTGCCGACCTTTTGTTATTTTGTTGTAAGTAATTCAAAAAAACATAAATCGTGTAATCTTAAAAACATTCTACCATTAAACAAATCATTATATATTATATACCTACACAATGAAATTTTCAAAATACTAAGGCTAATTTTAAGTTTATTAATAATCGTTTGAAATTCGAGAATTATTGTATTATTGAGTGTTGTAATAATTATCCATGCTGAGTCAAATTACTTAAAAACTTAATATAACATCCCTCAAAAATGTTTCCTCCAAAAATTTAAAAAATCTTAAGTCCATCCTAACCTTACATAAACATTTGAATTTAAAATATTTACAAATTTTGGTAAAAAATTAAAAAAGGTGGGTAAGTAAATAAGCTCTGCTGTACATTAGGTATCGTGTGTATCAGTCACTGGAATGTAGTGGTACCTAACATACACTTTGGGTGGGGCG
>JACXSJ010000460.1:128919-297818 GCA_014851325.1 Pentalonia nigronervosa | reverse complement strand
TTACTCCTCAAACATAGTCAGAAATTTGTTCAGAAAAAATTTGTAATGGTCCAAAATAATTGTAAAACAATAATCTTTCTCACATATTTTATTTATGTAAAGTTTAAAATATTATAAAAAAAAAATGTTTGGCGCCCCTTTAAACCATGCGCCCGGGGCATATGCCCCCTAGGCCCCCCCCACGGCACGGCTCTGATTAGCACCATGTATTTTATTGTTTGTACCCTTTTGTCCAATTTGTACGTTTATTTGTTGTAACTAACTATTTATTAACTTTATCGGACTAAATTTATGCCTAAAACCTTGCTCTGATTGAAGACCCTGCGAGGTACATAAGTGAGTGAAATCGGAATATTAGACACATGAAAAACATCGCAACGGTGACCTATACCAAAGATTTTTTTTTATAATAGTTATAAAATATGTAACCATTGACAACCATTAATAAATAAAAATAATTTTCGATTTCCATCATGTATCTTAAAATCCTTGTGTGAGCACCTCTTTAAAATGCGAATTTGGTATATTTTAACATTTATTATTCTATTCGTGATGGAGACGAATCCAACAAATCAAAAATCATCAAAATCGGTTTAGCCGTTCTTGAGTTATAAATAGTCTAACTAACCCGAATTTCTTTTATATATATAGATGGTTTAATTGTAGTAATCGTTATTAGTTTTTAATTTAGCATATTGTATGGGGATCCAGTTGACGGAACGTTACGACGTTGCTTACAATGCAGTGGTCACCTTTATTCATATTAATATGTTTCGTTTTTATCAGCTAACATATCCATTTCACCGATTATCGACGGCCTGCTTAAAACGGACATTGTGTACTGCAGGCCTCAGGGTAATCATTTTATATTTTTATCGGTATTCTCATCAAATTATTAAACAATCTATATTAAATTTATTGGTTTCGATACACGCACATAATATTATTATATGAAAAAATCAAACTTAAGTTTTATACATAGACAATTTACAATAACTGTATAGGAAAATAGGAAATGCTTAAATCATTAATGACAATAATATATACTATAAGTTACATACACATTTACAATGGCACTATAAAGCCGACAATATATTGATTAACGTTAAGTTTAAGACGGCAGTTAGAGTCATATTCCAAAGACAGGTGTTGGTGCGTCTGGGTAAGTATTGCCATGGCAAGAGGGAACAAGAATACAGGGGTTCCTGACGATTTTTCACTTATTGAAACATTTATTATTCGCTGAGTATTTACATTAATAATTACAATTATATGCTTAGCCTTAACTGAATTTAAATTACAATATTATTTACTCATTGATTTGTCGTGGTTTTTGGTCGTTTTTCGATTTTAAACCTTAAACTTTTGAGAATTGCAAAATATGAGCCAAACACCCATAATATAAAAATATAATTTTTGTGTTCGATTTTCTATATCTATAAAGTGCGGCTGTATAACATTTTGGATGAGTTTCACCGCCTAAAAAGTATTTTCAGAATTAAAAAAAACACGCTCGTGTATATATTATAATATAAGCTTCACGTCTCCACCGTGGAAAACACAAAAATCGCAAAACATCCATGACATATTATGGCTGACGGCGCATATTTTATTGGAACAAATAGGAATTGGAATTCGTCGTTTGTTGTGTCGATAGTCAGCAGCCCCGTCCCCACAGCTGCAGTGACACGACGGCGTCGTGATCCATCCTCCACGAGCCGTTGGACTATGCCGTTCTTCAGAATTGATTTGTCGCTTGGAAGTTAA
Organism: Pentalonia nigronervosa; assembly: GCA_014851325.1. Classification (NCBI taxonomy): domain Eukaryota; kingdom Metazoa; phylum Arthropoda; class Insecta; order Hemiptera; family Aphididae; genus Pentalonia; species Pentalonia nigronervosa. Next base: position 296,051 of record JACXSJ010000460.1, on the reverse strand, counting down.
CCGAAATCGATATCGGGTGCACGATGACCGACGAACGGTTTTCGGTCAACGCGTGATCCAGGACGGGCGGTATGATGTCCCTGTTGACGGTCAGCGGTATGTAGTATGACCCGTTGGCGTGCAGCGCGAATATCGGCACCTCTTGTCTGCAGTCTTCGGTGCAGTCGGACGATTCTTTCCGGCGCCGTTTCTTGCCCTGCGCGTAGTAATCGGTCAGATCCTCGCCGCTATTCTCGGCGCTAAATCGCTGCTTGATGTCCGTCTTGAACTTGTACATCGACCCGCTGGACGAATACGAGTCCGTCGTGAACGACATGCTGCATCTGTCCGCTAGGGTCTAGACGGGCATAAAACAAAACGTTATGTATGCTATAATATTATTACTACCTCTTGTGTATTGTCGCGTGTAACGCGTTACGCACCTGGTCGTATGACGCGTTGACCAACGTATGAGATTTCGAGTTTTTCGAAGAATTTTTTTGTTGACCGGTCTCGTCGTAAGCCCCGTCCCCGTCCAGGTATGTCAGCATGTTCGCGTTGAATTTGTTAACTTCCAGTATGATCTCTTGTTTCATCACGTCGTGAATCACTTGTTTCCCTGCGCAGCAACGCGACACGAATATCAATTATTTAATTAATAATTCATATATTATACAAAGATTAGTATACGGGGGTACAACGGTGACACATACCTTTTATGACCTGAGCACAATGTTGTTGCAAGTGGTTGATGAGCGACAAACACAGCCCGTGGTTAGGCGGATATCCGTGTCCCTCGACAAGATACTGCATAGTCTCGGTCAGACATTCCAAAAATCCCATTTTGTACTGATCTTCCATCAAAATGGAGTTTTCAGGTTGCTCGGAGACAGAATTTTCGGACTTTTCGGCTACCATTGGCTTTGCTGGTTCCTTTGTGTCACCTGACGTTAGCTGATTCCCGACTATATTACAATATCATTATGACGCGTTTGAGTAATATAAACGTGTTTGCTTTATATTCAGTCAAGTGGTCTAAAAATTAAAAAATTCTTACCCGACGAGGAAACGTTAGATTGGAGATACTTCATGTGTTTGATGGCCATTTCGATTATTTCAGTTTTTTCAACACGACCTCGACCTTTTTTCATATATTCGGCTGGTATGAGCCGTGATAGATCAGCCAGGCAATTATTCATTCGATCGCGTCGTCGTTTTTCTATTATACGATGCGACATCGGGTCCTGGATAACAAGAAACATTATCAATGCATTGTTTGTTTATATTTATTGTTAATGTATAATTTTATTACGAAATGCTTCGTGTACGGAGAAATCAGATTTTTTTCATATGAAAAAAATTGTTCTAAGCGATTTAAATATGACGGCAATTTGAATCGATTATGATCACGTTTTTGACATTACGAGAAACGTATTAATAACGTCATCGTATAAGAACACCACGTGATGAGCGAACATCTTGATCGGGGGCGATCACGTTGTCACGCTGCTGTTCATTTGTAAGTAGAATAGGATCGTATTATATCCCGACAACCGGGTTTTTCAGTACAAGTTGTTTTTTTTAAAAAACAACTAGACAGGTCATGGAGGTTAGATCAATATATACAATAAACCCGAGGTATAGCTAACGATTCGGCGATAAACGTTGATTAAAAATTTGGATATGTTTATTGTATATACACTATACATTATTAAATATAAATATAAATTCTGCATACTTTTACGAGGTCATTCTATGTTTGAAGGGTCGTAAAATATAGCACTTAGGTAAGTAATCTTAATTGTTATTATACCTCTTTATAAAATTATCTATCGATATTATAAAAAAATATCACAAAACATGAATTTTCCTAATATAATTGCTATTAAATAATTTTTAAATGAATTAATTTTACTTACAACTGAAAATTCAATGTAATAAAGCCATAATTTATAAACTAATTTTAAAGTCGACCTTCATTTTATAATAAAACAATGTAATTTGTATATTGCTTATTGTATGTATTAAGTACTAAGCTATTCCATCTATTATTACCGATAAATTATTCGTTCTGTTTCTATACTATGGCATTAAACAACAATTTAATACATGATATTATGTCACATAATATTATGTTATTTTAGGGTACATACAAATGTATTTTGAACTATAGAAAAGGTTTAGTCATTGATACATAGTTGAGATCTCATCTGTATTAAGTCTGAATACCTACCCCGAATTATATTTAACTAAAATGTAGTAATTTGCATGACGTGGTTTAATACATTTTAGTACTTATTTAATAACATTAAGATTTTTATCAACACATATCTATCAAAAATAAAAATTATGTTTTGAAAAATAATTTCGTCAAAGAATAAATATTAAGATTTACGAGTGCTTACATTTCGATAATTTAGTAAATAGTTTTTCAACACATTGATTGTATACATTAATTATAGTGATTAATAAAAGCGATTTATTAAATGTCAACTAATGTGGATACATAAAGACAAATATTGTAGTTACCAAAAAAACTTTTTTTTTACATCATTTGTATACATTAAGTTAGGGGATAAATAAACACAATATTATGTTACATTTATTCAGAAATTAATGTTGATGCATTTTTAATATTTTTTTTTTCATTAATTTTCTATGCACAAGTTAGGTGTATTTGATTGCAGGGCTTAACATAAAATAAATATTTATACGGAACTTACGGAAAATAATGGCATTCTGTTTAAATAAAGTTATTCAACATTATTGGTAATAGAGTAGCAATAGGTGAAGTATAATTACGTTACGAAAAACACTTGTCGATAAGTGATACTTGGATTGAAAATAATATAATGTTATACATTACATATATTCATTAATATTGGCCGATTACATTAAGCTCACTCAAAACGATAATTAAACCTGTGACAGTCTATAGTTTTTCCTACTATGAATAAACCATATTTTTTTTTAAATTTGCATGTTTGATTCTATTACAGTTTACTTAAGTAGGTATCAAAGAAAATAATCCTAGAAGTTAAGTATAAATGTGTGCAATGGGTTTAAATTCCTGTTAATTCTTATTATGTTATTTCCATTGTTAAAGCTTTATATTTTAAGTTTATAAATATAGCTGTTGACTTTATAGGATTAACTGTTACCTGTATCTATAATTGTGTACCTAAATTTGATTTTTACATATAAATTTCACATGTGAATTATTATCCACTTATACATTATTTGCCATCTTCATACTTAACACAATACATAATGCAATATATGAATTATGTCTTCATATATTATTATATACCACTGATACCAAATTATGTTATGAATTCTGAACACTCTTATAATCATTTATTGCAATATGATTATCACGCAGACAACTTAAAATGCAAAGTCTCAAAAATGTAAATAAAATAAATGTTTGTTAGTACTTGCAGTCGAGCGTTTTCATTGTGTTTACATTTCAGCTAATATATAATAATTATACCATACAATATAATATGGTAGATACCAATTTTATATAGATATATCAGGTGTATAGTAATAACTACCTATATAATACGAAGCACGTTTACAACCGATAACCACATTCGAGTGTTGTATAGACAAACGATGGTAAACGACTGTATCTGCTCAGGTATCTGGTATAGATAATATAGGCTATAATATCATTTTAATGTCGACTATAATATCGTGTACCTACTGCCTTCAAAAAAGCATTTATGTTATTAATATATTATATTATTTGATGTTGGCGGATGATCGACCGACCGCACCATGCCTTTAAATTGTATATGCATACCATTTTTTTTTTTTTTTTTGATGATAATCTGCTAATATTTTTTTACTATAAACGTTATATTTACATACACACGTAATTTTTTTATGCATACATTTTGTTTTTATATTTTGACTTTAAGACGACTTACATATAAGGAAGACTTCCCATATAGGACTACATGGTTTTACTGATGTAAAGAGCATAATATCAATAGATTAACAATTAATACATATACGAATGTTTCAAACGGTTTTAATGTCATCACGTGTGCATTATAAAACCAATATTATACTTATCCCATTATATTATATTACAACCAATGATAAAGAAAAGCAAAAGCAAAATTCTTAATTCTTATTTATTATATCATATTATTATCGTACACCAGTTTTTTTCGTACATTATAAACTTAAATATTGGTATATGATTGCATGCATTGATTGAGCCGGCAGTTTTGTAAAATATACTTTTTAAATGTATTTAAATACAGATACAGTACTTATTTTGAAAAATATTTGAGTACAAACAGGTATATATTATATACGTATTTATAGATGTACTTTAAAATACTTTCAAATCCGATTTTTTTAGCATTTTTGTGTTATACATTTCTTATAGAGCATTTTACACTGTTTCATTTGGTGCAACTATAAATTACTAATACCTATGTTTTATTTGTTAAGGTTTTGGTTGCGGGTATAAGTTACATAAATAAAAAATATATTATTATACTACGACTATTATATATTCTCAGTTTTTTTTTTCATTATGCACTATTGAACTGAAAATTGAAAATATACTAAAAAGAAAAAGTATTTGATTTTAAATACAGATACTATGAGAAAGTAATTAAAATACTTTATCCAAGTATTTTTTTAAAAAGTGATTAATTACGTATTTGAGTGCTTTAAAAGTATTTAAATACTTTTACTCAATTACTTTTACTCAAGTACTTTACAAGACTATTGGTCAACTTCGACCACCTCCCTCCTTTTAAAGGCATTGTCACAGAATATCTGAGGGCTTTTCAAGGCACCACAAGCACCGAATAAATATAATTTGTCTATTCTTATCTTCCAGGATATATTAGATATAGGGTCGCTACTCATCTAAATGTTGATTTAGAGAATTAAAATATTAAAAAAAATCATCTGCTTAACAATTCACAGTAAAAAGGCTGGATCTCATTATTTCGAAAAGAAATTTGTATCGTCACAGGACATCTCTCAAATGAAATACAAATCTAAGTAATTTAAAACACATATAGTTGTCAAGTATGTTTATTTAAATATTTTAAAAATTTGAATTTGAATGTATTTTTTATTTAAGAAAAAAATGAGCATATGGTTGTTAAATCGTCCGTTTACGTAAATTAACACTATTGGCACGCGCACATACCTCTTTACTGACGTTCTTTGCCTGATTTCGATGCGGACCAGTTCTCTCGGCGCGCTGCTTCGTTTCCCCGTCGAGGTTTTCGTATTGCTCCGCATTCATGTGCTGCGGCAGTTGCACAGAAACGGCATGAGATTTACCGGACAGCCTGTCTTTCATGGCGTTTACGTGGTGCGTTATTATCATGTCCGACACCATCGACATCTGTGGAAAATGTGACCGCCAAGTAAATTATATAAGGCTACGAAAATATATCTAATGCTCTAATAACACATTATATAGATGCGGAAATTATTCAAACATCGAACGTTATTTAAGGTTTTCTTCGCGACTTCCTTTCCACTCAGCTGTGACGAATTTCATCGAGTCTTCGTTCGCGAGGACTGTTATTATACTTTTCAACACTGTTGCTATTACTTCGAAGATTACCGCCCGGAAAAAAGTCACACCGCTTGTCAAAAGAGATAATAACTTGTTTAGTGTTTAACACTCTATAGTAACCCAACCATCCTGTCAGCCCTGCACGTCACAGTGGTGTAAAACAGTAAAGTTCGAGCTTATACTATTAACAGGTATGCATACGATTTTGATATTTTAGTTAAAAAAAAAAAAAAAATGTAAAATTTTAGTTACGCACAGTACAGAATACAATCATAAATTGCCCTTGCACGGGACTAATTTTTTAGAAATCCCATACTCTTTTCGTCCCGACCGAGATTTAAAATGAACCGCCACCGGCATGTTCAGAAAATCAATAGCGTCCCGACGAAATGTTTGAAAATCTATTTTAAAAACGTGTCGAATACGGAAGATATCCCCCACACGCCCGACAAAGTGTAAATAAAATACTAAAAGTTTAAAAACGCGTCCGCGCCACTCACCAAATGACGGTTTTATAGTTTCGTGCAATCCAATACGCGCGGCGTGAATACCGTTCGCCACTGGCCAGCCAGAGACGTGGTAGAGACGATCGGCAAGTTAAATAATAATAATTGTGATTTATATTATTATATGTTCGTAGCGAGCAACGATACGGAAATTCGCCGAGAACGTTGTTATAACGTGCGACGGGAGACGATCGGAGAGTCCGCGCAAATTTCCGATATCGCGCACGGCGCAGTGGCGGTAGGGAAAAAAAAAAAACGTAAACACGTACTGGCCACTGTGCGTAATAGCAACTATACTCTGGTACAATCGCGTCGTGTTATGACTACCGGACAATAGCGTATTGTTATCGTTTGCCGTTTAAGACTCTAGGCGAAACGGTGTAGTGTCATATAGGTGCACCGCCGAAAAACAACAACAACAATAATAATAATAATATTACAGCAGAGAATTAACGCGGTAAACGGTTACAACAACTGGACGACTGCACGGGACGCGGCGTTAACGCACAATACGAAACTATAGCGCGGTACACAGATTAACGGTCGTCGTTCGTCAGGCGGCGGCGTCGGGACCGGTACGGTAGCGTGCCGCGTCGCGCGCTCAAAGCTGCTCCGGGACCGGCGGCGGCGGCGGGCCCAGTGTTGCCACCGAGCTGGCGCGTGCCTCAGTCGCCCGCCCGCGACTGGCATACACGTGCTGTCCCGCCGCCGCGTTTATCGTCTTTTATAAATAAAAAAAAAAAATTAATAATTATTATCTCATATCGTTCGGTGTAAACGCTCACTCATTCACGCGCTGCACTGTGGCGGTATTAAAATTTATAATACAAAATATTATTATTTAAAAGTTACGGCCAATATGATATTATTATTAAAATCTTACGCAACACCGCGCACCAAGGTGGCGGTGGTAGTTAGCCAGATAGGTACTCACGTTATGAGCATCCGGCGTGGTTGGATCGCGCCGTCGGCTAGCACATTGTGTCGAAACGTGACAGCGCCGCCGTGTGCGCGGCTAACGCGTGTCGCGTGATCGTGTTACGTTATGTTACACGGTGACAACGTGCTATTATTATTATTATTATTAAAAGTATTGTAACTACGTGTATTTATTATATTATTATTTAATTAAACGTACAAAGCCGTCGCCACCGACGAGCTGTCGAAAGTCCGGCAATAAAATATGTGTAAAACGCACGTGACGGATTTCGAACGAGGTTCGTTCCGCGATTAGAAAAAAATATAGGCTTCTTTTAATCTCCGAACTTTTTGTCGCTTTATTACTATTATTATTGTTATAGTAAACGCGTGGTGGAAGCGGCATATCGTTCTGTAGGCTGTGCAGGCTGAGGGTTGTTATTAAAGCGGTTCCTTCTATGTTGGAAGTGAGTGGAGTGCAGCGTAGGTGTGAAGACTACAAATGCGTACAGTTATCTTATACGGCATAATTTAGATACCTAAATTATAACTAGGTAGTAGAGCCACTATACATCGACAAGTTACAAAAAACAGTATTCATAGTCATCGAAATACTGTGGTTTAAAACATGCCATAACAAATAATTATGCATATTATATGCATTTAATTTTTTTTCGTGTTTAAACCTTAATAGTTAATACCTTAATAATATTATAATGTCGGTCATACGTAATCGATATAAAAAATGTCTAGACGTGTCTCGAGCCACAGCTATTGAGTGCATTCTTGAAATGTCTGAAATGTCCTATATCTACCTACCTACTGTTTATTATTATTGTCTGTATCAATGAAATTAATCAAACGCCAGGGAAACAATGTAAACATGGTCAGAGTAAAAAAGTGGCATCTGGTGCTGAATGGCTATAGTGGTTATATAGAGTACAGCCACTCCAGCATACAATAACCAAAACTTTGAGTACAAAAAGGAAGTCTATAATATCATCGTTATACCTATGTCGATTCGTTAATTATATTTGTATGCTGTACGATGGAATATAGTAATGTTCAAAACAACAATTTACAATTTACTATAATATAATCTATTATCTATGATATACCTATGGATATGTATTGTGATACAATAATAATATTTATAACAATAATATGATAAGTCATATATAAACCAGTTAAATCCACTATAAACTGTTAAGTAAGCTTAAATTACATAAGCGTTTTTAAAATATATTTTTTATTATATCCTGATAAAATTAATATTTTTATATAGTTAGAACTACTTAGAAGTTAGAACTGATTAATTGAACAGAGGAAATTTCAACAGAGAATATACAAAAAATATTATCTGTGTAGATGCTGTTATAATATAGTAACATACGTAGCATACCAGGCATATGTACAATTGAAAAAAACCAAGTTTAATGAAATATTACTATACTTGTTTAATTCTAATATAACATATATACATACATATTTTTTAATGAACTTATAAAAATATCAAAACAAAGGTTATTCATATTTGGTTTTAAATCATACTGTTTAATATGTAGTTGACTATATATATGTATGTATATAAATTTAACAATCGTTGGTTTACTGGAGTATACTGGCTATATATATATATATATATGTATATATATATGTATGTATATAAATTTAACAATCGTTATAATATACTAAACGTAGATTAGTAAAAAATAATAAAAATAGTAAAAATATTATATATTATATTTATTATGATATTACCTCTTTCTACCATATTATACGTTTTTTTGTATAATACGAAATATAACAACATTTTAACATAATAGTTTAGTTACTATATATACAGAAACATATTATAATAAATAATAACATAACTATTACAACATCTATTTATGTTATCGGTAATACAGAGAACTATCACAAGATATGATATCGGCTGAAGCGATAAACGAGATTTGAACTTCAAATCATTTTAAACCCAGTTTCAGACTCCAGTAGTCCAATATACTGTTGTATGGTACACATTACACGCAATTTCTATATGTATCATAAGATGAGATATAAAATGGAAAATATGAATATTCATCAATGAGAAATTGTCCTCCCTTCAGCCCAGTTTACCTCATGTTTGTAGTACATACGTCGAATTTGAACTTATAACACAGTGAAGGAATATAGTACTTATTAGTACGTAGTGTTTCATTTTTGGAAAATACTCATTAAATGAAAAAACTTAATACATATAGTTTAGTTGAACGTCATACTGCGTTTTCTGATAAAATTATATTTTCTTAATATCTACTTTGACTCACATCAACACATCTAGATTATAGGTCTGATTATTTGTATTATTATTGTGTTTTATACATTCATAAACAGTTACTATTATTTATGAATTCTCTCGTGAGTGTAGAGCACCTCTGTGCACAGCAGTATACAAATACCTACTCGTGTTTATAATATCTAGTCCATTTGTGCACGCGCGGTTGTGTACGTCTTAAAAAAAAAAAATCGTATTTTGATCGTTCAGACAATCTTTTTGTTTAATAACATCATTGAGGTGTAAATATAAAATAGTGCACGTTCATGTATTGCACATTTGCATTCATGAAAAAAATATATCAAAAATTGAAATAGGAATTTAATTATGACTAATAACGAAAAAGTTTTGGTATTTTGACAATATTACACCCATATGTATCAGGTTGTAGACAGTGGCAGACAACAGGTTTAGGCTTAACAGATTATAAACAAATTAAAGAATAGATATAAACTACTAGGAAATATTAAAGTTATTTATTTATCGTTTATGAGAGTATAGGTATAATACAACTTATATTGTGTGAAAAAATAAAAATCGTTAAAATTAATCATTGAGTAATTATATATATGCTTGATTATTGTGTATTGTGATATGTCACATGTAATAATAATATTATGTCGTAATTACTGTGTTAGGCTAGGTTCACTTGTCTTCCGAAGGACTCACTAAACAAACAAAAAGCCATAAATATTATAGTAAATAGGTCGTTGTACTGTTCTCTTGTTATACTTTGATTGCAACTATTCAACATATGTGTATACAATATTATGCTGAGTGTTGGCTTAATAAAACGCTACTATGATGATGTCAAAAATTATTAGCATTCATCATCAATTATTCCGTTCGTTGAAATTTAACTGTTAAGACTTCTCAATTTCAAAATATTGTACTAATATTATATACGGGTTAATTCATTAAGCGTAAAACACTCATTATCTCATAAAGTATTTACTTTTTTCTAATTTTTTTTTGCTTCAAAATTTTAGATTTACGCTGTTATAGAATTATATATAATTGTTTAATATTTTTCACCTTTATATTTATTAGGTAAACCACTATCAGTTTTTGATTTTCAAATAGTAACCCATACTAAAAATATCATAATTTAGTAAAGTTTTTTTCTTATGAATTATCACGTTTAAATTTTCATTTTTCGTTAATTCATTAACGAGATAGAGCTTCTTAAAGTTGGGCGGTTTTGAGAGGTATTTGTGTATAAATGTGTTATACTTAGTCAGTATCGCAGGCCGCTGCAATTGGGATTTTTGTGCTTCAGCGTAAAAGATAATATAGACTTTTCAAATCAATTCAGTAGTACAGTAGGTAAGCTTAAGTTATGTCCCAAAATACCTCATTTAGCACTTTAGCAATATTTTGCACAGTTCTCACGCTAATAGTGCCATTGGTCAATGGTCATGATATTACTTATTGTTTATAAAGACCAGAAGTTATAAATAATAAATTCGATACCGTTCGATCCCAAGATATAATGGTACAACGATTATTAGTTATCACCGATATACCTTGTGATCGAATGATATCGAATTTATTACTTATAGCTTCTGGTCTTTATAATTGATAAGTATTATTATGACCAGTGCCGCAAACACCTTCAGTGAGGCGATCTGCGCGAACCCTGCCAAATGGGCAGTATAAAATACATTTAGGGGCACAACTTAAGTTTACAGTACTTACTGAATTGATCTGAAAAATGCAATATTTTTTATCCTAGGACAATAAATTCTAATTGTTGCGATATCTACTGACTAGGTATAATACATTTAGACACAAACATCTCCCAAAACCACCCAACTTTGAGGAGTTATATTTCGTCAACGGATAAACGAAAAATGAAGATTTGAACACGATAATTCATAAGAAAAAAAGTATTACTAAATTATGATATTTTTAGTATGGGTTGCCATTTGAAAGACGATGGTGGTTTACCTAATAAGTATAAAAGTGATAAATATTAAACAATTATGTAATTCTAGAACAGCGTAGATCTAAAATTTAAAAAAAAAAATTGAAAAAACTAAATACTTTTTAAGATAATGAGTGTTTTACGCTTAATGAATCACCCTGTATTAGAATAGGTATAAATACTATTTTTTTCTTATTTCTTTTAGACCATTTCGTATTACCTCTAAATATTTACTATGGTAGGTACTACCATTGATTATAAATACTATTATTTTATAACCAATGGTATTACTTATAAAATGGTATCAGTATTAAAATCATATCAAATAATTTTGAGTATTAATCAACACTTTGTATTCTTTATTTAATTTTGATAATAAAAAATGTAGTAGGTAAGCGTTTCTATAATGTAAAAAATGCATTTAAATGTTTAATAGGTATATAACATATTATATTTGTATATATATATATATTCAAAATTTAAAATTTAAAAAAATTGTTACCTCTCACAAATTGTCATCGCCCTAAGCATACTTTACTTGTACTCTGGAGTTAAATTCACAACTGTTGAACTGTATACATTTATTTATTTATTTATTTATTTAAGAAACAACAAAACATTTGATACAATAAAGTAACACAAAATGTTGATACCAACTCCCCATTTGCAATGCTTGTAATTCGACGAGGGAGCCTAATAATTTTACAAGTTTAAATCAATTTACAATTAGGATGAAATAAGTAAAACCATTGATTATACATAGTCGTATTATACTATATATAATATACATACTATCTATAATTAATGGTTATACTAATTACATAATAAATGTACAATAAGTATGTACCTACGTTATAAATAGTAATTATTATAATTATACAGATTTGATTATTATATTGTATGTTATTATCTAATAACTAATAAGTCAAATAATTTTACAAATTTTATTCAACTAACAATTAAGATGAAATAAATACATGTAACCTCGCACTCCAGTGTACACGTGAATTTTATAATATACGTTGGAGTAAAAAGTCGGCCTATATATTAAATAGAAGATCTTATAATTTATACTAAAAATGGTACTTGTTTATTATCACCTCGCTATCGCGTTACATAAAATTAATTTCCCCGACACCAGTTGATGGACCATTGTACTATGATATTTTTATAAAGGTACCGTTACAAAACTTTCAAATAAAAGTAAATAATAATAACAATAAATTGTTTACAAAATAATGTTTGTTTTATTATTTATTTAAAAATGAATTGTTCAATAATTACCATTATATAATAAGTACACATAAAAAATAATAGGCTGCAGTATTCTAAAGATTCATAAATGTCACACATATTATTTGTATTAACCATGTATTTTTGTTGTGAAAATGAAATACCAATATTTTATTATATTGCGAAAATAACTCATTAAAATTAATTTTTAACAATATTAAAATAAGCTAATGACATTTGTATGTGCGTACTTTAAATTTTGTATACAATATATACAGCGACAAGCCGACAACAGATTATAACATGATAATATAATAAGATAGAATTTCAAATATATTATAAAAAGTATTTACATTTTTTTTCCATAAATATATCAATATATGGCATATTGGCATAATCTAGATTAATCTACATTTAAGATATCACAAAAATATAAGGAAATATTAATTATGAAATCGACATTTTAAATTTTAGATTAAAGACCGTTGACGTTAGGTCACTCGGTGAGTAATAATCTGTATACGGTCCGGTGGTGGGGCGATAATAAACAATATGTATGTACCTAGTATACCATATAAACTTTATAGTATTAGTAAAATGTTTTTTTTTCAAATTGAACGGTAGAGATTCGTTTTTTACATATTAATGTGTTTAATTTATTTTTAAAATTTATAACAACTCGTTTGTGCACAAAATTGTGAACAATGAAAATCAATTTTTAGGTATAGTTTTGGGTGTACAGGTGTGCTATTAAGATAACATACACTGTTATCATATTTTAGGCCGATCCCACACGAGACAAGGTTCGTATACTCGTAAAGCATTTTAACAATTATTTTAATTCGTGGTTTATATCGGTTGTCACCTATCGGTAATATTATAATTGTGATTATTATGGTTACCAATAATTAATTAATCATGTGGGATAGTTTTGAATAATTACAGCTATATTTCTTACCCTCTACTATTTTTGGTAATGTTTTCGGTAGTAATTGACAAACCTTAGAACGAAAGTAAGTTCTAAACGAAGGTAATATTAAAAAAAAAAAACATTATATGAAAATAATATATTCATATTGCCAATTGTAAAGAGTGAAATACGAAAAGAAATATTTTATGAGTATACTCATTTTCCATTATCAGTAATTATTAATTACTAATAAGAAAAATTGGAGCTACATAGGTTATATATACAGTATATCCTGCTATACGAGGTCAAATTTCTTCAAAGGTTTTTACTGTTCGTAAATTGTACGCAAATTGGTTGTAGCCAATTTATCATCCTTATCCGGCTAATCCTCCGGTTAAGGTGTTATGGTGTCTTCATAATTTAAATTAATATCAATAATAACAATAATAAAAAAAAAAATCAAAATTAATGATAGTAATATTAATTTAAGAAGACTCCACACTATATGAGTTATTGTGTTATCACCATGAGTCAATAACGTACAACATTTGATTGAATTGACCGATATTCAAAGGTGAGAAACTATCTGTGATTTGGTATTTTACAATATTTTAATTTTTAAGCAAGTTATGGGAATTTTTAGATTGTAATATCTTACATTCATCATATATAATATAGTGTCATAAATTTAGATGACTTTTTCCAAAAAACATAATATATATTTTCTTTTAACATATTTATATTTTTTTATTGCACCTATATGCATACATATTATAAAATATATCATTATAGAAATAGGTAACAAAATATTTTCTTCGATAAATAATAATAGGTATATACAATGACGCATGAAACATCGCGATCTCTTTCCACTGCGTAATACCAATATATATTTATATTATGTACGGTCTAGACATTATACAGATATTATATATTATGTACAGCCATTTAAACTTTAAAAATAAAAAAATAAATTCAAAATTTTATTTTTTATAAACCTTTTATTCTATGCTTTTTAAATTCCGTGTGCTTACCTATGCCGGCCATGTTGTAAAATTGTAACAGCCTCTTATTATAGGTATTAATTATTTTGTTGCCCCGGTTCACGCGTTGCATGTGCCACGTTCACGTGATGAGTTAGCGTATGAATTCCACAAGCTGTAGAAAAAATAATATTATGATATTGCATTCAACGATTAATAAACTTCACGATGTATAGAAGGAAATATAAAATAAACTTTAAATGTATATACAGTGTGCACTGCGAAGAGTTGACATGCATTTAAATGTAACAGTGTCAAGTCTTCGCGATACACTCTGTTCCTGCAGTATTCTGTTATAATAATATATTATCATACACGGTGATATAATAATAATTATAACGATAATGTATAAAACAATAACGCCTCGCGGTTATATGCTAATGCCCACGCAGTCACGTGTTTAAATAACACGATATTATACCATACAAGTATATTATAAATTATGTTATATTATGATACAATAGTATTACATTACGCGTACGCTATTATTATAATGTACGCGCAAAAATGCAAAATACCCGTTCAGCATTATATTATACCTACATAATAATACCTATATAATTTATACGCGATCGCGAGATTGCAGTCGTGTGTCTGTCCGTCTGCATATATGGGTGAGACGTTCCGATGTTGGTAGAACGTGCCAATTGCTTTTTTTTGTTTCGAAAACGATTTTCGATTTACTCAATTATAGGCGTTTTATTATTGTTACTTGCGGCGGCCGCATCGTGTATGTCATATCACAATATTGTATAACGAGTGCATACGATCCGTATGTAGTCCGGAAGTTTAATAAAATAATATACGGAAACGACGACTTTTTTTTCTGCAGCAATATCGTAATCTCTATCGAATCTCATTCGCCTAGGCCAATAATATAATATTATAATATATGCGTAATACGTGTATATTATATTTTATTGGAAATGTGGCTACACGTAGACAATGTTCTAGGCACAATTCAACTATATAATGCCTACTATCATTCATCACAATCAATGTTCGATATCAATATACAATATGTTATATAATGTAATATAAACAATTTTAAAAACCTAGTCGGCTTATTCGAAACCTGTGTGGTTTATGTATGTACACGGTTAACACAACAGTGCTCGTGTAAAGGTCGTGCTCGGCCGTATTTGCATGATGAGTCCGACTGTAATATTTTTTTATACCTACCTATTAACGAATGGAGTGTATACAATAACGTCATAACACCCACTACACAACTGTTATTCAGTCTAAATTATAATTAGCAATTATATATAGCTTATTATCCATCGGTAATCACGGTTTATACGTGAGGGTAGAGGTACATAAATATTATGTAGGTTCTCGCAAATATATTATATACATATAATATATATACATAACTTATAACTTATATATATATATATAAGACAGAGAGATTTGCGTTCGGGTGAGTATATATAAATTGCACAAATTGGGAAATTTAACACAATGCGTCTGACTAAGCGATTTTGAAATAGTGTAATGTGTTCGGGTATTGTGTCATCTCGTTAAATGATCAGCGACCCTCTCCTTTCCTCCTCCCACTTGATAAATTGAACTGGTAGTGACCCAATATACAGCGAATTGCGGAAAATAATTATTTTTCATTTGATTGTTGATAGTTTTTTTTCAATTCGTGAAACTATCGCGATAGTATTGGATACAATAGGATTTTTGTTTTAATCCACCACGGCGATAAAAATATGCGTTCAGATTTAACCGCATTCCGATGGATTATTGTCCGCCGTCGTGTGCAACGCATATTTCCGTCATTAGTCGTTTCAAAATAAATTGCGTGCTGCACTGCTGCGTGATCATATCAAATAATATATACATACCTATAATAGGTCACAGAACAATCTTTTGTAGACCGCAGTACATATAATGGGGTTTCAAAACTTTTTTTATTCGAGGGCCATATTAAAAAATTAAAAGCTCTTTAAAGTAAGTCAAAATTACATAAGCCCGTTTTTAACTTTAAAATTTATATTAAATTATGATACTGCAGGTGATAATACTTGACACACGTAACACGTGACACATAATGCGTATTTGAGATATTATATATATTTTTAGATTATTCATCGTCCTTCAGAGGGCCGGATAAAACTTAAGTTCAATCAATTAATTGAGAACCGTAGTTTGGAGACCCTCAATTATATACAGTCGTTTTCTGTGATTTTTCATATTGAATTGAGCGTTTACATTACAAATACATTATAGTGTAGGTACACAAAACATTCTTACTGACTATAGTGACTATATATATAGGTATACCTACTAGACATATTATCATAATCATTAATAAGCAATGCTATTTGCGTGTAAGTTACTCGAGATGGATTTTTTTTCCAACGAGTTACATTCCCAATCTTTGCTTCGATTCATTCCACTTACGTTGAGGTTGATGCTTCTACGATAGCAAAATAATGTCATGTTTTAACATTGCGACAAACATAATTCATATATAATATGTACCTGTAAATAATTCACATTTCGCGCCGTAACCACAAATGTAAGCCGTAAACAATAATAAATACAAAAATTGCAGTTATTGTATTGCGATTAACGAATTATTTATTTTGCACGTGTGTCTGGGATTTTCTATAAATGTGTACAACATAATGATACCTAGCAGTTTCATTCTAGAGTTCTAGACGAACTTTACAATAATTTTCCATCGAATAATAAAAACATCAATCTGTTATTGTCTATTGACCATCGCGTGCAGTCGTATATCGAATAATATTTTATTTGTACCTATATATCAGACCATAATACCTTTTCGGAATCAATTATTTTTATAATTTCATGATTTTTTTCTGATAATACAACTAACTATTTTTAGTAATTAGATAATATAAATTATAATTTTTTTAATGTTATTTTGATTATGGACGAAATGTGAGTTTAATTATAATACACGTTCAAATTTGTTAAGCTTACAATATTGTTATACTTTATCATTGATTTGTGTACTTGTGTTAATCTTGAGTAAGATTATGTCAATTATTTAAATATCAGTGTTAGACAAGGTTTGCTTTGTTTAATCAATACTTATGAACTTATTTCGTTTACCGCATATTTTATTAATGTAGGTATACCCACACTAAAAAATTCTTTAAGAAGATTAAAAAAAAAAAAATAATGAAATAGGTATATAATATATTTTTATTTTAGTAGACTTTGTCGAAACAATTAAAGTCTTGAAAATTAAATAAGTTTAACAATTAACATAAATATTTAAAAATATAGAAATATATAATATATAATATATTATTGTTGGTTAAAAGTTAAAATGGTCAATTAAATAGTACAGGATATCTAATTCTATAAAATATTGTAATGTCTGTAGTGTATATTATGTTGAACTCGAGTTTAAAAAAATTAAAGTGTAACACCTTTAAATACATTTTGCATGTAACAGACACGTTTTTATAAACACGTTACCAATATACGTGCAAGTACACGAATTCCTTAATGTTTACGTTTTTTTATCATAGCAAAATTATATTTAAGTCGTATAAAATTATAAAAATCAAATTCAAAATGATGATAAATAATTTATTTCATAAAAATTAACGCTGTATTTATATTGTATGTTCAAAATAATATGCTAATTTTAACCATGGCCTTTGACGTTTACATTGTCATAGAATTTAGGTTCCAGTGTACACAGCTGTTTTATATTGCCATTTTATGTGCAGTTTAGTAAATTATGTTTAGTTTAAAGTTTTAAATACATTAAAATTGATACACATTTAAAATTAGAATAGTGGGTTGAAAAAGTAACACTTATATAGGCACTAATTAAAAATGTATTAGTTTGTATTATACAGTTTGGTATCGTCAGCCCGTCATTACTCGCACTGTTTCCGTTGTTACTTTTACTCGCATGGGGTATTTTTTTTCTAGTTGTATTTTGCATATTATTAGTTAAAAGAGTAAATAAATTAAAACCAACCTAGATGTAAATAATTGGTTACCAAATTTTATTTAGACCATTATCGTATAATAAAGTTATATTATAAAAAATTGGATTATAAAGAAATTATCAAAAACTATTTTGAACAAAAAATTAAATACAAATATATTTTATCATTATATTATTATTCATTTAATTTCGGCTACATTTGTCGGTTTAGCGTCTCTTTCGAATTTCGAATTTCGGTCGAATATTTAGGTTGATATAAATGTTAGTACATTCAACTATATGTTCAATCATTTCCAAAGGAAAAAATAAATTCCATGTTTCCAAAATGGCTTTTGCATATTTAGCGATTTTTGTAACTCCGGGTTTTTCAGTTATATGATTTACAGATGCTATTAGGATTTTTTGATTTGGTGGTCTACGTGACCATTTAGTTCCATCCTTTCTCACAAAATATTTTTTTCGCAAGTTCAAAGGCAGTTCATCACTCGATTCATAATAAGACTGATCTGAATTAGAATATTCAATGCTACCTGTAGAATCATCATCTAAATCTGATTGTTCGGTGTCTGTATTATGATCACTAATATTTTCAGTTGGTGTTCATTCAGCATTTTCATTATCTGACAAACCACACCAAACTTCATCATCACTGACCGCATCAAAAAGGTGTTTTATACATCGCCTTTCAAGTTCGCCCATTTTGAATTTTAAATCAAGAAAAAAAACTGAGAATTATTCGCAGGGGGTAAATTATTTCCAAACATTGATGCCGATCACTTTATGCACTTTTAGTAAGTGAACGTAATACCAAGATAACATAGAACCAGTTACATTTCATCTATAAGCACATTATTCGAGGCTATAGAAATATACGAATATTTATTTTCACGATAACACTCATAAAATTATAAATAAAAATAAGCTGGGTCATTATTTACCCCGTGTAAGTGACAACGGGTTAATCGAAAAAAATATATGTATTATATATTGTAATTCATTGAACAATATGCGTTTTATGTCATATTATTTTTCGTATTATCATAAAACTATATATTTATAACTATATAATAATATGATACTTATGTAGCGTGAAAAAACATATTATATATATATTTATTTATTTATTTATATATTTATATTGTAATTTATATAATAGTTGTTAATTTCAGTAAAAATTGATGACGGTAAATAATTGAGCAATTTTTATTTTTAGCGATAGGCTATATATAGCTGTGTTCTTACTATATAATATTATTATATTATTCGATAACGATGTGTGACCGAAGCAGTATTCACTAAATTGCATTTTTTAATAGTATTTATTATACGTACATGCGTCATCATTGCGATTAGTGTATCGTATTTGACCCTTTAAATACTCGCGTGTAGTCGCGTGATGATTGACTACTATTATACCTGTATGGAGAAACGATAATTAAATAAAACCAAAATCATTTTGAATTCATTTCTTGAGTGAATACGAGTTTAGTACCTATGGTTTTTCAAACACGACTCTGTGACGTGGAGGGATTTTCGTATATACGAATGAGTTGTAAGCTGTAGTTTTAGATACAATATACATCCACTCTATTTCCCGTTTAATTATACGAAGGTACGGGATGAGTAAAGGCTCAGTGGTAAAGATAAATTATAACACATCGTTACTTCGCCTGTCGCAGTTTTCGTCGAATCACGTGTCACCGACAACAGTTGTGGCTTATCTTCCAAAAGATACGAGGCGTTATCATGTTTTAGGAATTTTTTAAGTTGTGCTCGTTTTAATTTTTATTGTATCTATATACATGTCTATCAGTTTTCACAATAATCACCAGCCTTAGTCAATAGCCACATATACTCTTTCACAGTAAAACTCTCGTCTATTTTAGTTATTATGTTGTAATTCAAAAAGTAGGGAATCGAACATTTTTTTAATTACTTACATTATTCATTTATATACACTATAAAATTAAAAAATAATGTTTGGACCAATTTTAAGCTATTCATACTGTAATTCTACTGTACGTGATATTGACTTATAAATTAATAACATTAAAAACATTAAACCTTTGAAAAATGATTTTCGTTATTCACTTTAATGCACCACTTCAGTCCGTGTTTCCCACCTAACACGATCGTTGTTCTCTAGATGCTTTTTTTTGTAGGTAGGTATTTAAAAGTATAAACGAGAATCTTGTTTAGTATTGAGGTATTTGGCAAGGAGGAATAACGAACAAAAAATAAACAGATATTTACTTATATGACTATATATCTATAACCTTTTATGTAAACTGTGTAGTATACAGGGTGATTCACTTAATATGTTCACTCTAATATTTTCCTTTAATAATGAGTTTATTCAAATCCTGATCTTTGGAATTCTTAATAAGACTTAAGAATCATATATTTTTCATGTACTTAGATGTTTTATATTATTATTAGGGAGTCCCTTGTGGTGATATTAACTTTTTTTTCTAACCCTGTTCCCATAAATTATTGAATAGATAACGTTTTTAAAAATTGAACATATCTAAATTGACATTTGAATGAGTAGTTTTTGAATTATTTACATCAAAATTTTTGAAAAAATAATTTGCTTAAAAATGTACAGTATAAAAGGTTAGATGAGGTATGAAGTAAAAGGCAAATGAGAACCACTGTATAAAAATTAAACGAAAATTATGTCATTAAATATTTCAAAAATAAGAACTTAAATAAATTCATTATCAATGCTTTATTTTGTTTAAAAAACTGGGTGAACATGCTTGGCGAATTAGTAATTACTCTGTATATCTCACTATAATAGTTATTATAATTTATAATGCGCGTGCGATATATCTTATGCGGAAAACAACACTGTTTTAATAAACAATATATATATATATATATAATTTTAAAACCGTCGTGACGTATTACTTATATATATATATATATAATATTAAATACATTATATGTGCATATAAAACATATACTCTACCAGTATTATCAAAACAAGTGAAATATAAGACAACAAGAACAAATATATTGAATACAGGTAT
Source organism: Pentalonia nigronervosa (assembly GCA_014851325.1). NCBI lineage: Eukaryota > Metazoa > Arthropoda > Insecta > Hemiptera > Aphididae > Pentalonia > Pentalonia nigronervosa. The sequence goes on along the minus strand of JACXSJ010000460.1, from coordinate 274,668 downwards.
GACTTGAAAAGATGTTAACAAACACGCTTTTGCGTAGTGAAAATTTTTTTTATTTTTTTGTATACTCGATTATCCAGTAAAAACAAAGGAAAAACGAGAGAAGTAGCTCTGCTGTAAAGTAGGTTTCGAGCGTACCTATACCTAAAGGACTCGTCAATGAGTAGGTCCGATTCTATGAATTTTTAATGACAAGATAATTGGAAAATATTCACGATTTTGCTCAAAATTTGAAATTAAAAGTCATAAAAAATGGTGATTTTTAATTTTGAATTAAAAATCGATTTTGTTGAAAACTGGTGTTTTGTAAATTTTTTGGTTTCTATTTTTCACGATATTTTGAAAAATATGAAAAAATATTTATTACTTTTGACTCCTTAAGTACAAGCTACATTCAATTTTCTATCATATACCACCATAAGTATTTAACTAAACCATTTAATCTATTATAAAAAGTGTCTTCAGACAATACAAATTTTTTAGGAAAAAAAATATCATTATAAATTGTAGTAATGTTGAAGTACATATTATATAAGTAATATTAAACATTCAAGGCTTAACGAATAATATTAATAATTATTAGATACTCAGAAGAGTTCATAGAATACAATCGTCCCGCTCAAAATCTAAAAGCAATATAACATGAATTTTATTATCGAGATTGATAAACAGATTATAAAGAAAAAGTATCTAGTCGAGAAATTTGGCGTTAACGACTGACGAAGATTACATATTTTAATTTACCATTTCATAGGGTGAAAATTGGATTAGGTATTATTTGTATACTATTATAACATTTATTATAAAAAAGGTCAAATGGGTACCGATGTAGGTACTTAGTCGGCGCGGGTCGCTAATGAATGTATTCAATTTGAATTTTTAATTATATAAAATTGTTGTATGTACTTAAACGAAAAACGATTCTGAACGAAGATGATTTATCAGCTTATATTACTAAGTATATTTTATATAAAATATTGTTATTTATTTATTTTCTTTGTTTAAAGTAGGCTTCAACATAAAGGGTTATTAGCCTACAATTTAAACACAAAAAATAATATTGTTATTTATTATAGTTATTTACTATTAAAGTATTTTTTTTTTTTTACTATTAGTAATACAGTAGATTGAATTAATTTTTACCATAAACATTACATTTGAAAATGTCATTGTGTGTATAAAATATAATAACATACTTAAAAATGTTCAAGTAGGTATCCATAAATAATATTTTTTAATTACAACAAAATGATTAAAATTGTTATTCTCCCTTTAAATGTATAATTTTGCACAAATTTAAACATAAAATATCTATAAAAAACCGTGTTTACATATTTTTTTAGTTAAAATGAAAAACCTTGTTTTTAATTTTCTATCCTTAGTTATAAAATCTTGAACATTTTATACATTTTTAATTTCAAAATTATTTAAGTTTCGTGATTTTGATAAATTTTGCCAAAATTTCAGCTTCAAACGCTTATAAAAAAATATTATGCAAATGTATCTTTAATTTTTTTTGATTTTGTTTTTTAAACAACTTATAAGGGAATTATATACGTATTACAGTTTCAAACTTTTTGATCCATCAAAAATTTTTAATCGATATCGAGGATTTACTCTCAATTTTTTTTTAATTACACTAATAGCAACTTATGAGGAATCTTGTATTACATTTTCAAGTTTTTGATAGATCAAAAAATGATTATTGTTGACAATTGTTGAAAAATAACTAAAAAAATTGAAAATTTCTCGTGCTTATAAATTTTTTATCATTTTTTGAAAATTCAAAGTATTTACTGCTATTTGTTGTTTACTACAAAAAAATAAAAAAAAACTGGTTTTGCGTAAAAATATCCGTTTTTAATAATTTTTTTTTTTTTGTTTTTTCCGATACTGTTGAACATTTTTATAATATTTGTAGATTGATCATAGTACCAATTAGACTAATTTTCTTACCAAAAAAGATGCTGAAGTAGAAAATCGAAATATTTTTGTTTCCCCTTAAGACAGAGGTTGGAAACCTACGGTTTGTGAGTAGAGACTACAATCCTAGCCTTATTTTACGATTCCGGGATTTCAGGATAATTAGCTATTATTCCTGGGATCCCGTGATTATCCTAAATTTAGTAAGAAAAATTTAAAAGAACTATGCATACATTTTTATTTTTATTTTTGTAAGTCATTCTAGATAATGTTATTATAAATTACAATTGTATGTTCTACTTGTTTTGAAAATATGAACGCAGAAATAGTAGAGCGTCTAATATTCTATCTCCCAGTCTGTTTCTTAGCTTATTTCCTATATAGCCATATAGGCTGCTGCTAAAAATGCACGTTCTGATTTGATACTAGTAGGAGGAGTAGACACTAAATACTTAAATGCTAGTTTTAAATAATGCCGCGAGTTCCTCCATTTTTAAAAAAATTCATTTCATTTTTGATGGTTTTAACCAAATCTATTTCTTTTGTGTGTTTTAGGAGCAATGATTTTTTTTACTTTTGCTTATTTCAAGCTCCAGCTTTTCTTGCAAAGTCAATTGAGTAAGTGTAATTGATTCACCTTCTGTTTGTTCAAAACATTGTTGTTGTTGTTCATCATTTTTATAAGGATTGTGTATCCTTTCAATTAATTTTATTGTTTGTTTTCTAATAACATCATTTTTGAAGAATAAAAATAAATCTTTCAATTATATTATTTGATCATAGTCATCATGAGGATTCTGTAAATAGTTCAATACGCCAGATAATTCTGAACGTCGTATTTTTTTTTATACGATCACTCAAACATGTCCTCATTTTATTAGCTAGTATTAAATTTTTTTCAAACAATTCCTTGAAAAGAAATTTGAAATCAATCCCGGAATTATTTATACTGGGACTTCCTGTATTTATGAGACCAAAGAGTAGTCAAGATCCCGGGATTGTAGTCTCTACTCGTGAACACATATCATTGTAAAATTAATATATTCATCGCTCTGTTCAAATTATAAATTGAAACATCACGGAATTTTGAGCTTAACTATTAAAACATTTCCTACTATATACTCCCCAAATCAAATATAATATTCCCGTTATGTTATTATTTATACTTAGTATGTCCAATAAATACTCGAACTTTTAAAATAAAACTTTAATTTGTCATAATTTATTATAAATCAATTTTATTCCCTTCAAAATAGTCTCCGTCCATAGTGATGCATTTATCCCATCTTCGTTTCTATTGTTCAAAACATTCCTCAAAGTCTTCAGAAGTTAGGCTTTTCAGCTATCTTGTCGTTTCGCGCTTTATGGTTTCTACATCGTCCCAATGCTGCCACCTCATGACCATTTTACATTTTGGGAATAAAAAAAAAAAATCACAGGGGGCTAAATCTGGAGAATATGAGGAGTGGTGGAGTATTGTGATTGAATTTCGGATCGAAAACTCACGGACTAGCAAAGACGAATGAGCCGGTGCATTATCGTGATGCAAAATCCACCCGTCCTCTCCTAACAAATTTGGTTATACACGTCGCACACGATCTCGTAAGCACTTAAGAACTTCCACATAGAAAATAGCATTTACAGATTGTCCTTAGGAAGATATTCATGATGTACAATACCACGGTAGTCAAAAAAAAAACGAGTAACATGCCCTTAATTTTTGATCGGCTTTTACATTTTTTCGTTCGGGGATCATTTTTTGACTTCCACTCCATGCTCTGAGTTTTAAGTTCTAGATCGTACTCGTAAAACCATGACTCGTCTTCAGTGATAATCCTTTCAAGAAAATTAGGAGTGTGCGTCGAATTTTTCCAGTTAATGCAGCACTCTTTTCGCCTCAACTTTTGGTCCGGTGTTGGCAGCTTTGGAACAATTTTTGCAAACAATTTTTTCAAACCTAAATTTTCCGTCAGAATTGTGTGCACAGATGATTTTCCGATACTTAGCGTATCAGCCGACAATCGGATAGTCATTCTTTGATCGGAAAGCACTAGAGACTGCACACGATCAACGTTTAGGTCGTTACAAGTGGTTGAAGGACGTCCTGGTCTCGTATCGTCTTTGCAAGTCTTCACGGCCCTCTTGGAAACGCTTAATCCACTTAAAAAGAGCTGTATTCTTCAGAGCATCATTTCCATAAACCGCACTTAACATTTGATGAATTTGTAGCGAGGTTTTTCCAAGTTTCACCAAAAATTTGATAATTATTCGTTGTTCGGTTAAACCGTCAATTTCCATTTCGACAGTACAAAAAAAAACTTATACACTTGAACAGCACGTGTACTTTTTGTGCAATAATCTCGACGGTCGGACGATTACTGTCACATTATCAGTAGTTGTAGAGTGTGCCTGAAATAGTATGATGTCGTACTTTGGCCCATGGACCGCTGTAGATAATCAGTTCGCGTATTTATTGGGCATACTACGTATTGTGAACGCGTGAACAATATTATTGATACATAAATAACAGTGTTATGCAATTCCCTCCCCCGAATAAAAACACAGTAGTGTTCGATTCTTCTGTTCACGGTTATTGGCGGCTACCACTGTCTTGGTCAGCGTCATCAACACCGGCACAGCACACAGGGCAATCTGTTCTCTCCGAAAATTATTATGAATCCCCCGCATGTCAACACTGATCAACCCCGCCACCAAACGTCACTATCAACGATCGCCGACGGCCCAACGGCCTATATAGTTCAAAAACAAAAACTTTGCATATTTTGTTCAAGACGTTTGTACCTGCTGGTCTTTTATTTTCGTAAAAATATGCTATAACCTCGTGGCAGACCACTTTGAATTTGTTTTTTTATATATATATATATATTATATTATTCTTCATCATACCACAAATACAACCAACCATGATGGGCTAGTCAAAGCCAATGGGTCCCGCGGCGGGTAAGACTACAAATTCTCCATTCTCATCATCTCAATCTCAAAACATTGTTTGTCGTTGTTTGTAAAGTATAACTCTCCCTTGGTCCCCCCGTATTGTGAATGTAATAATGATATACAAACGATGCTCTAAGCACACTCTTTTTGGTAATCCCGTGATCAAAGTTGTGAATGTAATATAAATCTTTGGATTCTGTGGAGCCAAGTTCTCATTATTTTTTTTATCTGAATTTATCTTAACAATCAGCCTGAAAAAAACAAATTATTGTTATGTGTATGAAAAAGTAACTTTTGCAACAAGCCCTGTTTCTCATATAATTATTTTATTAAGAAAAGATTCGCCTTAAGATCACACAATACTTAGTATATCCTGAACTATATTTGTCATGCTGACTTTTTTATTGTATTTCTCCTGATTGTTTTGTAAAACACATGCCATGTGCCAAATTAATTTTGTTATTTTTTTTGTGTGCCTACCATTTGCCAAATTATATTATTCTTTTTGTATAAATTATTATTCTCATGTAAAATACACAAGCCCGTGATTACCCTATAAAACCTCTTTTATTATTTTATTTCAAGTGTCACCTTGTTCTCATTATTAAATTATTTTATTCTTTAGCTAAATTGTACAAAGCCCATAGGTTCCGCCGACTTGTCTCTCAGGACATCATGTGGTGCGGCTTATGGGTCATCACACACGTGTTCCCCTTGTGGGATGGGTGGTAAGTAGACCCCTCAAAATGTCGAAATCTTACAAAATTGATAATATTAAACAATCTAAAGATAGAAACCAAATTTCATAGTAGTATAATCTAATTTTATTGTTATATTACTCTATTGCAATACGAATTAATTACATCGTAGTTTCAATATTATTATCGGTATCTGTAATTGACAAATGAGAGTAAACTGTTTTTATAATAAATGACTTAAAGTATTGACTACTAAAATTTTCCAGTCAAGATTTAAGACTTTTGCTATTTTATACATGTTAAATACCTATTGGCAATGAAACAATATAGCGTATCCAATTAACTTAAGTGCAATTTATACTATACAGTATTGTATATAATTTCAATATTTTTATTGTATTCTAGGAACTGTTTCAAATACTTAATGATTACTGCTGTTATTCATTGTTTAAGCTTTAAAGTTGTATATTTTGTACTATGATTTACATAATTTATAAGTGTCACAAATGAAACTAAAACTTAATTAAATTTCTTTGTACAATTTATGATTCAAACGATTATTGTGATTCAAGTATTCAACTATAGTATACTTTTAATTACATTAGAGTAAAAATTGCGACTGGTCATTTATATCTTTAATAATTTTAGTTCGTTAATAGGCCAATCAATTATTTTAAGAAAACGCTGTGGTTTAGTTTAAGCAGAACGTAAATTTATTATATTGTTTAAGATAGACTACGTTTAACTGGTGTAAAGTAGTGTTTTACTATTCACATTATAAGATTAAGACATCGTTTCCGACTATCGATTAATCCCAAAAACTTATGTTATCGTAAAAAAACATACATAACTAGATACAGTGTAACATAATTATGTTGGAATAATACTATAGGTTTATGTTTATGGTTAAAATTTGATTCCCGCACCTTAGTTTATAAATTTTTTGTCATTCCATAGTCTATTTAATTATTATACTAGTATTATGCCTACCAATTCTAATTATTATTACTATTAAAATACGTGAATACAATTGCGTAAGTACGATAACTGATGAGAGTTAAAAAAACCAAAAAATTGAAAATGTGTGAGATTTTTAATCACTAAAACATACATTTCTTCAAATCTGGTGGCAATAATGTGGTTAAACAATAAATCGTACTAATAAGAAGTTAAGCTATATTTAGAATAATAATAACAGAAGATTAGTCACATATTTATTTTCTGTAATCTATATTCAGTAAGTACTAAGTATAGCTAACAATTTGTTGAACTTATTACTTAATATTTTTTTGGATTTATTATTAAATAGAAATGGCCGATAATCACTGGGAAAATAACCATACGGGTAATTTGTATTATTATGTTAATGCTCTTCAATAATCGTGTGTATATCATATTATATTATATTAATCACGGCATAAATTGAAACTATATAATAGTATATATAGTAAGGTATTGTATAGAGAGTTTAAATATTGTATCACGCAACAAGTGGGATTCTTAAATACATATAAAATATTAAACTATACGTTTATACATATATGTATGATATTCAGTTATAGGTTTATCTTTGTAATAGAACGATGACCTTTGTTCAATAGCTGAACATTAATGAATGTATCGGATTCGATTAATCAAAGTACTTTTGTGATATTATTATTGGTCGGATAAAAATTTTAAAAATTGTAAAATTTCTTGAGGCCGAGTTGGCATTGCATTTTTGGTTTTGTAAGAAATCAAATTACGTGCAAATTCATGCTAATAATGTGCTAAATATTGCAAAGAAAAATGTCATATTTGTGGCCGGGTTGTCGCAGCTTACCTCAACGTGAGCTGTCTATCATATTTTCGGTATGTTGGTCGTTCTCAAAATCTCGAATTTCACGTTTAATGAAGTTTTATTGTCTATAATAATAATAATAATATAATTATTAATTATACAACAATCTCGCCCCCGTTGTGTTTCCGTTGTATAAATTGTATCTCCTCCGGAATCTGAACGCACGTTTTTCGATTTATTTTGTAAAAACGTGTTATTCGTGTATACCTGAAAATAAAATTGTATACCGTATGTTAAGGTTGCCTATTTTTAGTGCAGTCAAATTTTATTTAATCGACAGTGGTTTAATATTGTCATAGGCGCAAATAGCGGATGGGTGCAGAGGACTAATGTAGTCCGCAAAATAACACTGAAGATTTTATACCACATTGTAATATATAAAAAAACTCATCTGTACATCAATCTCTTTAGCCCCACCCTAAATTTCAAACATTTTATATGCGTCTACGAATGTAGTTGAGAACCTGTTTTATTGTTTTGCTGTATTCAAACTTTAAGGGAAGATTATAATAATACTCATTACAAACACCTAAGCAATGTTTGTATGAAGCTGTCTTGTCATAATGATACCAATTTCTATTTTAACATGAATTTTTTAGATCAATAAAATTTATAAATATTAATTTATTAATTAATATGTTTTTAATTTATTAGTTGAGCTTTTAGGGTACTTTTACATTTTTATTATAATAGTATATTAAAAGCTCAAGTACAGAATAAACGATATAACTTATGTACTCAACAACTGTAGTTGATTAAAAATTAAAAACCAAAAACTAAATTATTTATGTTTATTTCGTTTTTGTGGATTTTAAGAATCAAGTTTGAACGGACATTTATTTTTATGTAAGTATTACAAGTACGAATTATGACCGGGGTGTTAAAACAGGATTCGAATCGTTCGTATCTGAAGGAACAGTAAACTACAATTTATACATCATAGTTTAAAAAATATTAGTTCGGTAACTAATAACATTTATTATAATCATTATCAGAGAGAATATTCTAAATCTGATACTTTTTGTTGTGTATATTATTAATTCGATTACATGGTTTGGAATTGTCCAACATATACGTTACGTGAGCCATAGATACACAATGGGTCATTGGGTCATTAATTTGTTTATTGCTTTATAATAATCTGCCACGAGTCGTGCTTACATTAACACCGATAGTATAACTTTCATACTTATCATAACAACAGTTTTCAACGAATGAATATAATGATGATACTCTGCAATTGCATATAGAATTTTATACTCAACCTGGCCATACGTAAAACACATTTCAAACATTTTGATTTTGATAAATTACTATAAAGTATTTAAAATAGGTTAAAAAAATTCTTTGATCAGGTATTTTGCATTATTATTCGGAATAAGTAGATTCCTGTAATATTACTTTAATTTTTGTTCCGGAAATTTCGATTTCATTTGACTGAAAGAGTTTAAATTGAAAAATGTATGAAAGAGTAAATTATTATTTTATACAATCGGTTTCGTTGGCGAGGCCTTGACACGACCATTACTATGATATAACAATTATTATTACTATTATTATTATTAACGTCTAACGAAGAGAAGTCGGGCGGTACACGGGGATGAAATAAGCGTTTATCTCGGAGTTCGTGGGACGCGGCTGGGGGGCAAAAACAACGCGAGCGTACCTATATTTCTTCACACACTGACACGAATCGATGTATAAAAACATTATTATATGATATAATCACGCTCTGTACAACGTGACGGACATCACACACAAACACATACGCGTTCATAAGAGAAATGAAAATAAATAACCGTACATAATATATCTCAGTTTTCCACGTGTGCGGACGTATAGTAGTAAAGCGAGAACGTGTCTCCATAATATTATGTCTTTATCGCCGCCGGCATTATCAACACCCAATTGCATCCCAAATTACATATTTTTTTTTAGCGTTTTTTTGATGATCTCCATATCCCGCTGTCTACCAGCTCGGATATCACAGATCAAATATTATAATATAAAAACGCAGGGATACTATAATATAGTAGTTGACGACGATCGATTTTAAATCGCCACGGTTAAAAATAAAAGTTAAAAGTTAAAAATTGTTTTGTATCATGAATAAAATAGACGGCGCGCGAATAAAAGAGAATAATTCGATTTCGACATTTTTTTTCGATTATTATGTTAATAATATGTTATAGAAGAAAAACTTTCTACATTTTCCATTTGTTAGAAAAGTATTTGATTTTTTCTATCTGAAAAGCCATATTAGTCAATATAGTCTGTACGGCCTTAAGGTACCTACCGCAGAAACGGGACATTTTTTTGGTTTTCTTAAAAGAAGAAATTTTAAATTATTAAAACTTCAACCCACACATTGTTTAAATAAATCAACTAAAAAAATGAATAAAATGTTTAAAACGACCAACTTATCGCGAGAATGTGAGGTTTAAAAAAAATATTTTTGTAGAATATCATTAGTATTTGTACAAAAACTTAAAAATTGTGTAACTAAAATAAATTTGTATTTGATTTCCTATTTTAGTATATTACTTATAATAGGTATAATTAATAGTGATAAACGATGAGCAATTAAAGTGGTCGCCTATTTTTTATTCACCTTTAACAAACTATCAATGTAATAATGATTATAAATGTACTCCATAATAATTTTTTTTTTAATCTTGATATTTCCAAATATTCAAAGTATAAAATGTTAGTCGGTTACTTTCGTTCTGGTTACCTGTGTACTTAAAAATATCTACAATCATATACAACCAAAAAAAAAAGTTCACAGAGTAGATATAGTCATTTCAACAGCTCTGACCTCTCCGTGCGCACGTTTATTCCCATAACTGAGTGTACTATACAATTAAAACAACTAACACAATTCAATATTATGTGCATAATGAAGAATTGTTTAACATTTTAATAAGCAAAACTGCTGGATGACTTAGTAAAACAAAATGTCATGGAAGTAACTCATGTTGCGATAAATATTAATAAATATAACATTATTATTTTTTTAAACGTTTGAATACATATTATTGTACTATTTACTTATAAAATCATATTTATATATAAAACTCAAAATACATATAACTACATAATATGCTAAATTGCTATATCTTATATTGTCATTGTATAAAATTCTCAACTTTCTACTTTTCCCGCAACATATGTAGTGTCTGTCTGGTTTATGATTTGACCCCTAGAACAGTAATTTTTAACGGGTACCGATTCCCCATATAGATTTTTAAAAAATTTTAATTGCCTTTTAATTGCAATAAAATAATTTATTACTTAATTAGATAAATCAGACGTTGTGGCAAATTCAAAATGAATTTTAAAAGTCCCACTCACGACTTTGATTATGGGACGAATGGACTAAAAATCACCACATCACCCTACCTTAGATAGTCAAGCACATTTTCTTCGGTTGAGTTATGAAGTCGGTTATTATGATAATATAGGTTAAGTTACAAAGAACATTTTCCCTTTATTTTATATAGTTATGTAAAAAGTTTTTTTAAAATTATTTATGAACTAGGTATTCAAAGAAACAGGCAAATATGTAGCTGGTGTGAATGAAAAACAGGTAAATAAATAAAATCACTATAAAAAAAAAAACCAAAGTGACTTTATTGAAGTTTCGTTACAAAAAACATTCGTCCAGTTCACGTTATACCGCGAGCAATATATGTATCTCGACGAGTCTATTACTTAACACGTCTTAAAGTTTAAAGTTAAAGGGTGACGCCCAGTCTCCCATAATCAGTGGGGGTGGACTTTTCACCAGTCCGTGTATTATCGTCGGTTGAGAGAACGCAGCCGAACGTTACACGCTGCCGTACACGTGCTCCGGGACGTGTGTCGATCGTTTGTTTCACGCGGCGATTAGATCACTGCTGAATGCTAGTGCTGCAGCTGCTGCCATACAATGTTATGTATAAGGTCGTGTTCAAATATTTTTTCCCGAGAAATTGATAATGAGTTTTAATACTTCGATTTAAATCTCCTTTATTTTTAAGCCTCCTCAGTCGTCGGTATACCGAAAGTATAACTCGGGCGACTCGTTTAGGAGGTTAATTCGTCCGTTATAAATAATACTTGAGGTCACTCCTACCGAAATTTGCAAAGAAATCATATTCAACGTACCTTCAAAATCTTGAAATGGAGTAATGGTATTTTTCGATATCTATATAGTCTAGTGATTTATTGTGTCAAATACATTAAATGAGTTTAATTAAGAATGAACATTCGATAATTTTTAAAGAATATATTAGTGTTCTGTAAAATATATAAGTATAACTTTTGACATTTTGCATAATATTTTTACTATAGTGAAAATAATTCAGCATCGAAAAGTAATAATCAATATTAATTTATCCTAATATTTAAAAAATTGGAATAATGAGTGAATTTTGTTAATATATTTATTTCATTCTTTATAATATATTCATGAATTCATGATACTACCAAAACAGTAATTTTAGTAATGGGGGTTTTTTTGAAGACATAAATACATATTTGATTGACTTAGAGTGCCTTAGCGTTCAACGCCATGTTGTTATAGGTTATACTCAATAAATAACATGTTATTTATTTAACACCTATCCAATATCTCGTATCGTCACATTCATAGCTTCATTATTGTATTGCAGCCCGCCATAAATTATTTACATTTTACTGTGATTGAAAAATGTTGTAGTAACGCCCAACACTTAGTCTTTCCGATCAGTTTTAATGAGACGAGTCTAAAATGTAAACAAAAGCGAAAATCTAATATAAAACTTTTTTGTTTTGGTATACATAAACAAATAGTATGGCCTTATAGCTGCACATATTATACAAGTTTAAAATTCGTTTCAGACGATGCTGGCCATATAAATATTATAAATAGATTTTTTTTTTTAAAGTTTTTGATATCTTCTAAAGCATTTTAAAGCATTTTTTCCTAGTTCTGTTTACCAGGATTATTTTAATTAGCATAAATTCCACGCACAGCATACTAGTTTCGAGCTTTTGATGCCTTGTTTGAAACAAAGATGTTAAAACGTCCAATGGTCAACAGATTCCAGCTTGCAATTATATTACTATGACTATTTATACCTATTCTAATATTACGGTATACAAGTATGAATAGTGATACAGACATAAAGTGTACATGCATATCGCATTATTAGAATATATTATATATTGAGTATACATTATTATATTATTATTATTATATAGTTTTTTAATCGAAATATTTTTTTAACAAGTCTGTGTTGAATTGTGCGAAATAAAATCGGCTTTAAATGTTCTCTTATTATTTTATCCACATTTATGTTTATAATACAACACTAAAGTCAATAACTATATGCATATAATACTTACATTTTCATACCAAGGGTTAAATCTAAGAAATTACAACGTATTATCCTGGTTTTGTTAAAAGGACATGTTCTCGTGTAGGACATATATTTAATATTATTATATGTATATTATATATTATAAATTGCATAAAGGAATTTTTGTATATTAATTTTTTCAGGTAGGTAATAAACATTTTATCGAATTCAAATTAAATTCGTTTTTAATTCATGCCTATTCATTTATTTTTTATATTAGGTATCTTAAATATTAAATATAAATAGTTTTAGATTCTGAACGAAGCGATGAATGTATTGATTTTACAATAATGTGTGTGTGTGTGTGTTTTTTTTCATTCAGTCATTATCTTTTAAAGAAATAAAAATGACATTTTACTTTTGTATCTTATCTGCTAGGAAAGTGGATCTAGTTTGTACTTTGGTTGGCCAAAAGTAAAAAATTCCAAGTAGTTTCCAAGTAGTAATTAGTACAAATGATTGCTCTCGGAAACTAATGACATGGTATCTTCTACAATTTTAAAAGGATAATATAGTGTTTATGTTATGATATTGACAAATGAGTGGTCCAAAATCTAAATTATCATGTTAAAAATGTTCATTTACGAATTTGCCATAAATTACAAACAATAATGTACTAGTACTTCTGTTATTGGCATAAGCTATTTTTTTGTATAGGTACTAATTATTTATTATGAATAAAAAAAAAAAAAAAATAACAAAAACAAATAACTTTAATATGAAATTTTTTTGAATAACTGTTGTGCGGATTTATATGTAGAAAGCGATTTACAAGACATGCTTACTATTTTTTTCTTTAATAATGAATTTATTATAATTCTGATTTTTGTAATTTTGAAGTATGTGTTAGAATCATGTTATTTTACTTTAATTTTCTTATGAAATTTAATAAGAATTACTTTTTTGACTTTTTGCAAATTATTGTTAAGCACGTGATTTTTTTGTAATAATTTCGATTTAAATGCATTAAAATGTTCAAAAACATCATAGCATGCTTAACAATGTATTAAAAAAAAAAGTTATCGTTTGTAAAATCATAGTGTAAATTGCAACAAATACTTCTTATATGATATAAAAATCTAAATATTTGAAAATATAGCCATTGTTTATTCTAAAAATTGAAAAATCAGAATTTGAATAAATATATAATTTAATTAAAAAATGGGGGTGTTAGCATAATATATTATTTTGTACTACATACAATCATGCACATCACTAATTATGATAAATCACTGAAAATGGTTAAAACTGAAATTGAAATGCCCAGTCATCCAATTCTTCTTGTTTCATTAATAAAAAAATAAACCTATAAACCTATAAAAAATATACCTATATTATGTGAGACGTAGGCATTGCAATACTGTGTTATAAATTAATGATTTATTAATTTTAAATTCCAAAGAGATAGCTCACAGAGATAATACAAATCATTTTAATTATTTAATCAGATATTATATTTATATGTAGTAAGAGAAAATGTATTTCCATCAAGTTTTCAGACAGAAAATTTACCATACAATTAAATTTTAATATAGAACGATACATTTAAGATTATTGATGTTTTTAACCATTACTTCATCAAAATGAAAAGTATAATAATTATATTGACAGTATAAGAAAAATTCGATCTATTAAAACTGGTAGATGTTTTTCAGTGTAATAGTGCACTTATTGTTTTGATATTTGTCATTGTATACATATATATTGTATACTGTATACACAAACATATTAATAGTTATTGGGACATTTTAATATTTAATTTTGTTAAGCACAATCAAAATATAACAAGAGCGTTTTTCAAAAAATATTCTAGAAAAATATCAATTTAAATTAAACATTGATCTTCATTTAAAAAAAATGTTGAGTGATATTAGTATATTTGAAAGTTTAAAAATAAATCATCTTATATAATTTTGCTACGTTTTGAATGATTGACCACACAGTTTTAAAAATAGTTATTAAATGACGTAGATATAGAATGAATAAAAATATTGTTAAAACAAAAATCCACCTTTAACCTTAAATTGTTTTTATCTAGTTGACTAGGTATTATCAATATAAAAATTGCCAAATTCATTTGAAATAAATCACATTTCATTTTACTTTATTATTGTTACGTTCATATGTATTATGATTTTGGTTGTAAATAGTTTGTATCGAATATAGAAATAACCATTAACTCGTTTGTGTGGAATTTTTCCCTAGGAATGTGGTTTTTGATTTTTCTGATTATCAAAAAAAAATCACTTTTTTAATAAATTGTTTTGAATTGAAAAAACATTTCTACAAATTAAAATCTACTATAATAATGATGATATGAAAAATCCACTTTACAAATTCTATTCTTATCATGGAAATTATATTTTTTTTTATAATATAGAAAATGGATAGTAATAAGTATTTGCATGTTTATTGGTTCAAGATTTTTTATATAAATGTATAGGGAATAAAATTATGCCAATTGCCAAATTAAATGTAGTTGTATAAATAAGTGGTCAATAATTAGAATAGGTGGAGCATCGCTATGTATCACATAGATATAGTTGTATTGATTATTATTATTAAAAATAAACTGAATTATTACTACCTATACCGTCATAGGTTATAATGAAGAGTACAAATTAAACTATTATATTATTACTTATGTAATTTAAAAACGACTGTATATTTTGGTATTTTTGATATTTTCAGATTTTATGATAATTTTATTGTAGAATTATTATGTACTTTAATATTATGTACTTTATAACACTAATTATATATCAATATATTACATGTATTTTGTTATGAATTCTAAGTTCAGTAGATCACTCGAGTCTAAGACGCCTATAGATATACATTGAATTCATGCACTCAAAGTCTAAATCATGTCTAAACAATCATCTTTTATTTTTACTTTCCATTATTATATCTATGTGTAAACACTGAGTATTTACTCATATTTTCACCGTTTTATCGATTCACGGAAAATTGTTCACGTTTTAGTTATTTGTATGAATTAATGAGATTAAAGTATAAATATTATGCCTAAATCTTATTGTCTTAACCTATACGATAAGTAGTTTTTATATCGACAATGTTAAAATTAGAAAAATAATTAGATTATCATGATGTTATAAGTATAATAAAATTGAAAAATAATTTTCTTTTTGTTTAAAATATAATATCATCAATGTACGCTTTTTTTAATGTTATTATATATTATTTTGCATAGTTTATTTAGAGTTAGTAATTATGATTAATATGTATTGTATTTTTAACGATAACGATAGTTGTGATTTTATGTAAAATAAATCCAACAAAATTGCTCATAATAAGTTTATCATATATAATAGATTGTTGAACAATAATTATCATATTATTATAGTTAATCAATTATTTATTAAAATTTTTATTTGCATAACGAATAAGTATTTAATATTAACATAATATTTATAATTTATATATATATATATATATGCATTTTATTTAGAATGAGCAATACGTACGTATCATATTGTTATGTCATTCATAATCGATTCATAAAAAATAAATATAACTTGAATATAATATGTATAATATATAGTATTATTATAGGTTTATAATAAAAATATTTCAGAACACAAAAATAATGAAGCTCAATCACTGGAAAGTGTTAAGGTATGACTGCGATTGGCGACATATTTTAATGCTAATTATATTTTATTAAAATAAGTCATACTAATACTCGTCCGTTTTTATATTATTATCATATTCTTATTATTAATCGTATTGTCTATTATAAATTATGAATATAATATATTAAATATATATACGAAAAGAAATGTTTGGGGGTTTTTTTTTACAAAATATCACATTTGTGGTAAAATGTCCATAGACGTTTAAAAAGATCGAGCATCAGTCTCCTCTTACAAAATAGATGCGACTTATACTCGTAAGATGTGATGATAATAATAAATTATAGCTATATTTAAAATATTGTCGAAAAAAATGTATTTTATATAAAATAAATATGAAGCGATGATTGTTTTATTTTTAAAGATTAAAATTCTTTAATTAACCATCGAAAAAAGGAAGAAATCAATTCGAGCCGTCCGGGTATAGACCCAACTCGATACCGAGCCGTTTGGGCTGCCTGACTTTCGAAGGGAACGGAGCAAATGGTTTCGGTGTCGGCGTAGCGGAATCCTCAAAGTTGTCTTGGCTTCCTTTCGATTGCTGTGGCAGAAGTACTCTATCATCGCGTTCGGCTGCAGATAATGACTCGTCCACAAAAAAATCTCGGAAGTCATCGGTGGCGGAAGTTGTCTTGGCTGCAGATTGCAGTTCATCCGTTAACAATTCTCGGAAGTCGTCGGTGAAACTTTCGACAGCGGTCGGTGAGTCGTTAGCAAACAAGTTTTGGAGGTTGTCGTCTGTGGCCGAAGTCTCGTCTGCAGTGGTCAACGGTTCGCCAAGCATGCCGATGTCGTTGATCAAGTCCGGTAACTGTTCTTCCAAGTCTATTTCTGCATCTTCCGCCGCTGCTTTCCCTCTGCACATCCGCTTTAACAATTCCGAATTGGCTTTCAACATTTCCGCTAGACTCACATCACTGTCATCGTCATTATTACCAGCTTTTACTTCCGGCAGACGACATTCTACAACGACGTCGACAACTAGTTCAGCGTTTTCGTCTCTATCTTCGTCGTGGCCGTTGCACCCATCGTCGTCGATCGACCGTTCGCTGCAACAATCAGATGCTGGATCGTCGCAGAGTTCGGTGGACGTAGACGAAGACGAAGAAGACGATACGGTCCTATTCTCTCGTATTCTTGGTTCTGAAAATATATAATTACAAAATTAAGTAATTTAACAACATTATAGTTATATACCGTCAACATTATAATTGTTTCACATAAGCTTTAACAACAATCTGTACCATGGTCAGTTCAAACTATATATTTGTTTAAGTCACCTTTACGTTCTATCGTGTTGTCCACGATTTGTTGGGTTGTTTAACTTAATCACATTATCTTGTAGACCTACGAAGTTAACGGTTAGCCAGCGTAACTCTTTATATTTGATCAGTAGTATGATTGATAACTATTAGATCACTGTAACCGCATGACAAGTTAAATATGTTTAATCTAACGATAATATTTGGTAACGTGGTATATTAAAATATTACCACAGCGTTTAGTCGAGTTAAGACACTGGGATATTAAACGTTGTGTTAAATTAATTACCATACGAGGTAAAGCGTAAAGGCACGTTTAGATTAATGGTCGTTGTTGTGTTGTGCGTGGTAACAGGAAGTTGTACGTATTATACAGTACAGTATTTAATATAATATTTGCAATTTTAATAAATTCATAAATAGTTCAAAATATAATCAATAATGTATACCTGTCTTAGGTTCCGATTTCTTGACATCTTGTATGTATTTTAGCGGTATGGATCCGGGTATAGGGCCGATGGATGTGCATCTTAGAGCCGTTTTGCCGAACAACAAATGATTCATTGCCGAAGAGTTAGATGTCCCGATAAAGTTTTGCCCGTTGCACGCGGCTGTAAGAATAGAATTTTGTTATGTGAAATCAGTCGTATTCTATCGTATATCGAGATTGATTGCGTTTTCACTGAAGTTGTGTATTGTTTGTCTGATATTTTTAGGCAACGATTTCGAATGCAAACAGACATTAAGCATACTTATACAATACTAGGTGTCCCTCGCCAAAAATTTGTTTATTTTATAAATATACATTTGTGAAAAAATGTTCAAGTAATATTTATACTAATTATAATAGTAATATAATTTGTAATCAGTATTAGCAGTCCTATGTAGAAACAAAAATATATTCTTTTATCGTGATCCGAAAACTAAATTTATGTATGAGCATAGACGGAGCTTGATAAATTTAGTCAAAGGAGTTCAGGCCCCAGATTACTTTATGAAAATGATTATTAATAACTTCCTATGTAGTTTGAAATAATTCTGTTTGTGTATTATTTAGAATATTTGACAAATTTAAATAAATATTATATATAAATAAAAGTCAATCGATCATTTAAAACGCATATCATTAAAAAAAAAATGTCGGCGTGTCAATATGTGTCTATGTATTTTTAATGTTTTAAACTGCTATTATAACTTATATCTTGTATTAAATTTTCAAGTATTTTGATAGATTGAAAACATTTTTATTGACAATAATAAGAAAAAAAATTTAAAAGAACTCGAAATTTTATTATTCTTATAAATAGCCCAAAAATGTAAAAATATATTGAACATTTTTTTGTGTATATAAAATACTTATATAAACATTTGATGAAAATTTCATATATCTACTGTTAGTATTTTTGGTGTTACACCAAAAAAAAAAAACAAAATTGATTTTGTCAAAAATTAGCTTCACGTAAAAATTCCGATTTTTCCTTAATTTTGTTGTTGTTTTTTTTACGCGTTTGAAAACTTTTGGAAATTTTTTACTTTTGATCTCTAAAGTATTAACTAGATTCACTTTACTACCTTAAAAAAATGCCAATGAAGAAAATCGGAGCATTTTTATTACCACAAAACGTGACGACAGACACAAAAAAAAGCACATAAATTATTGTAAAATCACTAACATTTATCGCTCCGATCAGAATCTAAAATAATACGAGGAACCTTGTACTAAATTTTTAAGCTTTTTGACCAAGCGAAAATTTATTTATCGACATTTATTTTTAAAAGTCGAACATTTAAAATGACTGTAAATAGTTCAGATAAAGTCTTTATATTTTGAAAATTACACTATGCATAGAAGATGCTAATAAAAACATTTTGTGAAAATTTAATGTAAAATATATATATACATTATAATTTATATTTATTAATTTTTTTTTTAGTTTTGTTATTTATCTACAACGGTTAATTGTTTCTGAACTACAACAAAATAAGAAAATCTATTTTGTCGAAATCTGGTATTTGCTTAATATTTCCCGTTCTTTCGCACATAGTTTTATTGCTTTTCTCAATTATTAAAAAAAATGCTCGGGAGGAATAATTTTACGCCTCAAACATATCAAGTAGATCTGATTATCAATCAAAAACCACTCTCTCAATGTAGAAGATCGGAGCATTTTGTCTACTGTACGACGTGTACACATTATCGTAGAATCGAAAAACATTCATCGCTCCGCTTAGCGTATAAAATACATCATCTATTATAAAAGTATAAACGAATGGGGGGTAGGTATGCAACAGTAGAATGAAAAACCAAACACAAAGTTGAAATATTTTAATATAATAGCTGTGTGAGTACAGGTGGTATATCAATAATAATAATAATAATAATAACAATGGTCTTCTGAAAAATAAACGGGCCCAAAATCTGGCTAACGCTGGTTGGCTTGACTCTGGAGTGACCCGAGCAGTACACGTAACTCTACATCGACCACGAGCCATACGATTTGTGGAGAGGAATGAGAAGAGCCGGACGTGTACTGACGTGCGGTTGTTACCGGAGGGTGGGGGGGGGGAATAGCGTCCGCAGTTCTCCGCGTGTTCCCCCTCCGACCGAAGGCGTCATGAGACGGGGCAACGGCGAGGTGGGAGATCAAAGTGGAGCGCGATGGTGTACTTTTGTGGCGTTCGGTGGTAAATCCCCGATACAGGTTCTCCGGCCACCTCGGTCGCAAGCGGAGCGACGGACGACGGCGGCGGCGGCGGCGGCGGAAGAGGCTATGGCAGCGGTACCGGCGCCTCGACAACTGTCGCAGCAGTGTAGCACGAAGGCGACTAGTTACGGCGGCGACGGAGACCGCAGACTACGGCGAGCGGAGTGGAAGAGCTATAATAGGTGTGTAGGAACGAGCGGGAACGGGCCCGCGGAAATGAAGAGTTTCAGGGTCCGGAGGTGTGCGACTCCACGGCTCGGCCACCGGACGCAGACGGAGCGCCGACGGGGGACGTCAGGACGAGCATCAGGACCGCAGCGCGTTGTGGTGCGGTCCGCCGATTCTTTGTCCTTTTGTCCAGTGGCATGAACGTACGACATCACTCGTTAGCCACTCGGCCGTCATATCGCCGTCACTCCCGCGGCCGTCGAGGTCCGCCCCCCTCACACTCCGTTATGGTCGTCATCGCGCCCTCGGGCAAACGCGCTCGCGACGCTCGTCCATCCCGCTGGACCGATTGGTGAACTCTGAAGAGGTGACCAGTGGCCTTACACTGTTTACGCCAAATACACCATCATGTACCCCCTCGCATGTGCACTTGTCGGATGCATTTTATCATTACCTATGTTTTGGTGTTTCGTTTGTGCAACATTTTTTCGTACATTATTATATTATTATTTTTCATATGCATTCATACTATTTGAGTAACTTTTTTTTTGTATAATATTATTATATTATTTTTTGCATTCATTTGTGTATTTCTGTTCATTATATACGCATATTTTGTGCGAGTTTTATGATATTTTAATATGCATATTATTTTTGTAATTTGTATAAAATGATTAAATGATTATTGACGAGTATATTTTAGATAAAAACGACTCTAAACAAAGACCGTTTGTCAGTCTATATGACTAAGTATATTTTTGGATATTATTGATATTAATTAGTAATTCATTTTACTATTAGTATCTTATACAGTAGATTGAATTAGTATTTTCCAAAAAATTGCATTTGAAAATGTTTTTGTTTTATAAAATATAATAGTATACTTTAAAAGTTTTAAGTACCCATGAGTAATATTTTTAATTACCACAAAATAATTAAAACTGTTATTTTTTGTTAAGATATCTGTTCCTTCTAAATCTGAAATAAAAATGTCTATAATAAAAAAAACTGTAGTAATATATTTTTTGGATATTTTGATTACTGTATGAACTATTAATGAGAGAAACCTTGTTTTACATTTTCAATCCTTAGCTATAAAAATCAACATTTACTTCATTTTTAACTACAAAATAATTTGCGAATTTTCGTGATGTTAATGAATTTCATCAACATTTGAACTTTAAATGCTTATAAAATAAAAAATCGTGCATACTTGTCTTTGATTTTTTTAAACTGCTATTACGTATAACAACTCAAGAGAAACCTTGTATACATTTTCAAGTTATTTGGTAAAAAATAATTTAGCGACAATAATGAATTAAAAAAAAATCAAAAATTTCTCATGCCTATAAATAGCTAAAAAAACTGATGCAGAAGAAATAACTTTGAATGTTTTATTAAATAATATTTAAAATTGTAGTTACATTAAATTAAATTTGAAATGTTTGTACCATCATTTTAGTATATTACCAGGGGTCGGCAACCTTTTTAACCACATGGGCCATATTTTTTTTTCAATTGTTCATCAAGGGCCACATTAAAAAAAAAAAATTTACATATGATATAATACTAATAATTGATTGCTATTATATTTGATTATTAATAAAAAAAATTAACCACCTTTGTACGGGCCATAAAAAATTGCTTCGCGGGCCATGGGTTGCTGACCCCTGGTGTAGATTATAGTAAAAATAACAAGCTTACATAAATGTTTTCTTAAACTATGTACTTTAAGTAGTGTATTTATGATTAATGACATAAAACTGTAGGTAAATAACTACTGTACACATTTGGGGGAGGAAAGGCTAATCGAAAACTTGGGAAGGTTTAGCTATTCTAAGCTCCCTAGCTCCACCTATGTGTATGAGCTACCCTTTACCAACCTACAGGTTCTAGGGGTTGAAAAATAAACTATAAAAACTCTCCACATATCAAGGAATCTGGGACATAACTTTTATTGAAGACGATCCAGTAGTTTTTGTGTTTTTAAATTATGGGCAGACAGATAAATATCCATTTATGTAATGTATAATAAATAGATTATGTATTTTACCTGTTAAAATGACTTGAACCTGTTTCTGTCTTTCTTTGAGTTTGCTGTATTGTTTCTTCAACGAAGATATGTCTAACGCCACCTTTTCTCTCTCGGATTCTAAACTGGGAGTCGGCTGTCTATTGCTTCTGCCGGATTTGTTGTCTATAAGAATTCAAAACACGTGTTTATTGAAAATATTGAACACACGCATTTACATTCTTGTTCGAGAGAGCGCAACTATATTATATTGTATTGTTATCTTACGTTTCGTCCTGTAGCCTTCCTTTCGGTTGCTGTTCTCAGTAACTATCGACGATTTACCATCGGCGTCATCATCGCTGTCCGTCTCCTCAATGTCAGACTCGGTGTAGAACAATCGTAGTCCTCGTTTCGCAACGTGACTAACCCAAGGATTTATATTGTACATGTATCTTTCCCGGAGTTCCTTGACTTCGATTAGTTCGTTCATCGTACTGATTGTCTACGGGCGATACAAACACATTTAAATAAAATACCATAATAATATTAACCACGTGTATGAAAATTATTTACAATAAGAGATAATATTACTTTTTTAATAAATATGACGAACTGGGACACGTATACATTAATCGAAAAAAATACTCACGTTGATTAAATTGTTGGCGTCCATTAAACCGAACTCGAGCATTTCTCTGGTGAGGACAGCCATAAGACTATAAAATTCATCTGCACTTGTCACCGTCATTATCCGACTAAATGGAACAGTTTTATTTAACGTCAGTACAAAAAAAAACTTTTTATACAAATAATAAAATCAAACATTTCAAAAACTCTCATTTTTGCGCTTTTATTGGGATTATTTTATTATTCAATAATCTAGAAGGGACCTGCGCAAATTGCAACATATGTACACTTAAGACAAAATTTCCAACCGAGTTTAAATGGATCTGTATTAAGATATAACGTACTTTAAGTATTAACATTGCGATTGTTAAATAACCATAGTTTGAGGACATGCACGCCTGGTAAACTAATGATATGAATTGAAGTTAGTTTAATTAGTTTTGTTTAATTTTGTTAAGTGTTTCTAACTTTTAATCCCTGAAAAAAAATTAGCTCAAATCAACTAGTCTGTATTATATCTTCTGCAGTAATATAGGTTAAATGTACTTTACGCTGAGGATCTTTCAGATGTATACATTATGGTGTGCGTTTATTATTATTTATTATGTAAATGAGAATAATAATTTTTAATTTTGTCCGTCGTGAAAAATACCACAAAAATAAAGTTATTATAATAACTTATGCTAATGGGGTGACAAAATTTAAAATTATATCTTTTGACCGTTTTGATAACCATTTAACTATCAAACGTAATTAAAAATATTTCCCTGTGAATAATTACAATGTGAGAGGATTCAGATATTTTGTTTTATCATAAAATGAAAAAAAAAATGTTTAAATATATAATATAAATGTTACGTTTTTTTATAAAATAACAAGATTTTTTTTAATGCATTGTCATATACTCTGTTCGTTATCGAAGAGGTTTAATATACAAAAAAAAAATAAAGATGTAGATAATTAACTACACACTGCCCGCACAGTATAAACTATAATAATAACCTGTGCAAAGGTTGTCGTACTCGAGTCAAGGATGCTCGTTATTAATAATATAATATGTACTTAAATGTATTGTATATCAAAAGTCTGTAAACGCGTTAAATTGTAATTATCTACCAAAAACTTTACAACAATATATAGCCACAGTGCCGCCAGAGTGTTAGCCTGAATATAATATTATATACTTACTCGGACAAAGCGTCCCAGATAGCTAGGGCGGTTTTCAAAAGAACAGTGCTTCCTTCAAGGAATATTAAATCCCAAACCCGAAGCACCGTGCGTTGAGGAAGACAATTGCAAAACAGAGTGAGAAACCACTGCATTGTGAAAACGTTCGTTAGGGGTGGTTCGTAACTGGTTCCTATTCGACAGTAAGCGTATTATTTGTATATAATATTATTGCGTGCGATTATATAATATGATTTATTCGTTTATATTTTTATATATAAAAATATAAAATGGCAAAAACGATTCATCTTACCGGAGTCCTTCGATTCAGTCTGTAACCGGTCTAAATGCCTCGATAGGTTTTGCAGTCTGACTCTCAGCAAGTCTCTGAACACGGCCATGTCTACGGACAGTCCCCGGAGGTTGTTGGCAAAGTAACCTTCGGGAAGCACGCCTTCGATCAAGTATATCATTACCTAAACACAAAAAAGACAAACTAACAGTGGTCAGATGACTTGCACGGACGCATTAGTAATGCATCGGCGAAATCTCGGCACTCGTAAAAGCCAGTCGAAACACATGGCGAGTACTTATAGTTTTCAACTAGCCAAAGGGCTTGGATTCACCGAGATTTCGTTGATGCAATGCGACGAACCAACCTTTAGGGCGTCGGATTCGTTTTTTTCCATCACTTGCAGTATGAGTGCCGCTAACATGTTGAACCCTTGACAGTATCCCACTGCCTTGTTCCACCGAGCGAACCCCAAGAGCACCCGTTTCAACAGCGCTTGGTTTTCCAGTCCGGATGAACCGCAGAACAGGCTGCAGCCGGTCCGGTGCAGGTCCTTGACGATCTGCACGCCCAGCTCTTCGTCGTCCGGATTGGTCGTGTCGTTGAAGCAAAACCGTTCCACCTTGGGCCACTCTACGTTCCTGGACGACAAGTATTTTTCCGCCAGGGTCAACCATAACTGTGCAACGCAAAACGGACCGCGTGTCCGCGTGCGATAATATTATAGATCGGCACGAACCAATATTATTTTATATTTATTTCGTGTATTATAACATACGTGACAAGCATTAATAAATAATTTTTTATCGCAACGAGCTGGTCGTGTGGGAGTCACGGCGTGTTTGAGGGTGGTGGTTGGTGGTGAACGCGATCGGGCGGGCACAATAGCTGTAGGTAATAATAATTTATAAGTATTATTAATACGTACCGTGTTCCGGAACTCATGCGGTACGCCGTCCGGAAGTCTAGCGACCATTTTCATAGCGCTCTGCCACTGTTCAAAGTCGCTGTCACCGGGCCCAGGCTTCATGTTGAATCTCATTTTGGTGTCTTCGCCTACAAACGCAGTTTTCCGATCGTATTAATCATCGCAATGAGTACGTCGTTATATATATATATATATATATATATATATATTTATAGACAGTATAGTAAAATGTAGACTCAATGGCGTCGAAGTTATGTTTTATTCGCTAGGTGCAATTGACATACATTCTAAACGGGTGGTGTGAGGGCACGTACTTAAGTCGCATGAAAATAGACTTATGTGGTTTTTGAAAAAAACAAGCTAGAGCATAATATTCTTTGATCAGATTTATACATTTACGGTATTATATTTTTGCCCTAAATATATTGTTTTACTTCCGCACCACTGAGTTAAGTTATTGTTATAATTTAGGCTCTGCATAAAAAAAATATGATATCGAATTGTTTAAATATATTAACTATTGTTGTCTCATTGTGGTCGTTTTTATCGAAAACTATGACGAAATTAAATTACTCGAAAGAATTGATAAGTCACATTCGGTGAGTTTAATTTTCATTAAATCAATGATAAATAATATTTTACTTGTTTGGGCACAGATACAATATTCGATATCAATATAATTAGGTTACCACTGTGTTGATCGTAATTTTGGATCATCGAATAAAAATTTAAAAACTTAACAAGTTTCGAGTCCTATATAGTTATTGTTATTAGTGTTTTATTACATTATATACTCGTGTCAATGTATATGTTATATTATTATATACATAATAATACATGAAAGCTGAATGCCGATATATATTAAGTTTGGTAATAGGTGCATGTGTGAAAAACTATGTCGGTCCGATTAAATACGCTAAGGCAGGAAATTTGCACTGTACCGTTTAAAGTCTAATATTTATAACATTCGAGTTTATGCATGGTAGATGATGATTATAATATTATACAGTAGAGAAAAAATAATGTTAATTCTCGCAATAATCGTCATCTTCGACATTCAAGTAAATAGTTTTTTTTATCTTTGTGTCGAATTCGAATCAAATTTATTTTAGTTTGTCAATTTTATTTAAAAATATTATACTATTGATTATTTTTAGGATTTGTAAAATGTCTGTTTATATTATATAAAAAGGGTTTTGAAATATTATTCAGTGTTTTATAATTAACATGGAAATAATAATAAAAAATATAAATAATAATATACTATATAATAATTAAACAAAAAGTTTCAGTTATAAAAATTAAAGTATAAAAAGCATTTTAGATAAAACCATCCGAGGGCGTTGAAATCTGTGGGAGTTGGCAAGTGGAGCGTGCGGGAGGTAAATCCCCTATTATATTTTAACAAAAAAATTTTTTTGTCCATAAAATGTTAATTTTATTTAATTTGATTAAAAAAAAAAAATTATGAATGAAGATGGGGGTTTTCTTGTTGTTATTTCTAAGAAGTATATTTATTTTTACTACTACAATTTCAGATTTCTATATTAACTCTCAATTCAAATTTATATTGAAAAAAAATTTGTGCTCCCAAAAACGGCCATTATTTAAATAAATATATAAACATGGCAGTCATTTTGATGTAATAAATGATTCAATATTACTCTGTCTTCTATTATTCATTCATAAAATATACAAATATTTTAAACGTTATAAAACGTTATAAATTAAATAAGCTCAAAAATATAGGGGTTGAAAATCGTTGTGAGTTATATGTTAAATTTTTCATGCTTATATAAAATATTCCAAAATGAAAATAAGTTATTTAAATATATGAGTTATTAGTTATAAACTGATTCACATTGAAATACTGTATAAAATCATGATATCTCGTTATTTTTGGATAACTTAAATTAATTTAATTTTTTTCTCGAGTTTTTGAATTGTCAAGGGTATTCTATAGGTATGTTTAAAGTTAATTATAAAAATAACCATCTATAAGTCGAAGAAAAGTAATATTAAGGTACAAAAAACAATAAACCAATTCCGGAGTATCAAGAAACGTCATCAAAACGTCTATAGGTTTTTTGTAAAAAAATTAACGGGATTATTTCTTATGATATTATTATTTTTAAATTGTTCATAAAAACTAATAGTTTATTATACTAGTTGAATTAGAACAAAACAAGGAAACTTCAGGTGATTGGATGAATAACGATGTATTTTTTTTTTATTCATTTATAATTTCTACCGTAAAACAGCTCAGATACAGAAAAATAATTTGTTTTTTATAATTTCTACAGTATAATTTAATTGTATTGGGAATAGATGTCTCTTAGCATATTGTATTTTTATGACTGTTATATATAAATATTTGAATATTTCAAACTTTTTTATATACATTTTAAACAATTATTAGTGTTGATTTTAAAATGATGATTAATATGTCAATATTAATATTCACGCCCAATTATGTACCACAAATAAATTATACCATTTGTATATATATATATATATATCTATATTTGATTTTAATTTCTTAAATTTTTGTTGTTTTTAATAAAAAGGATGTCATAAATGGCTTAAAAAATATAAAATTAAAAAAAACCCAAATAAAATGATGAAAACTTGAAAATAGGCATTCTCTTATATGCGGACGCATTATGAAGTAAGCGGAACTTTATTAAAATCGCATAGGTACACTGCCGATAGTAATAAAATTACAATGACGAAAAATATTTCGAGTATAAATGCATAATATATAAGTCCAGGTAAATCGTAGAATCACAGAGAACATTAATTTTGAATATTGTGATAATTATTGCACGATGGATAAATGTAATAATTCACTGGATTTTACGTATACAATATTAACATATAAAATGTGTGTTTATAATAATATGCTGTATATACGTTATACATCTTAACGTAAAAGAAAAATTCTCAATTATAGAATAGTAATACAACACTAGCGGTTTTAGGTTAATATTTATTTTTAAATCTATTGACACGTCTCTCTTTGTTGTCACCGGTGAATTGTTTGATTATCGAAGTGCCATTTTTGTTTGCGGTTTTATTTCGAATAAACGAGTTTTTGTCGTTGACTTTCGATGAACGGATTTGGAAATTATTCTTAAGAATATTTGACGTTGGTAAACAGTTTGTTTTTCTCCCATTGAAGCGAGTGTTAATGTATATTGTATTTTGACATTTAGTCTTGATTTATGTAGCTTTTTCGTCAATTCTTAAATTTTTGAAAACCCACTACATCAATAAGAAAAGTAAAAGAAAATATCACCTTGTGCTTTTTTTGTCTCCATTTTATGTCGGTTTGTACTTAACCTAGTGATTTTTCGGAATGTAAAAAAGCGACCATATCCCACGGATGTTAAATATTTTGCAAAAAAAGGATTTAAAAAAAAACACTCGCACATTCGTTTAACATATTCCTTATATAGTTTAAAAGCTACGTCCTAAATAATAGATGTTCTGCCGAGTGAAGCGATATGCATACGATTCGGAGTAAAAGTGTCGGGTCAATCCATGGATCGCAGGAAAGGACGTCATGCGTAAATGTATATAATAAATATACAATGAATAATAATATGATATATTTACTGTATAGTTCGAAATTTAATAATAAAATGATATATTATGAGTTTTTTTGTTGTTGGGAAAAATCACTACGGTACCAGTCGATTTCCTACGAATCTCCAGAGGACGAAGGCAAATCGTCGCGAAGCTATGAGGTTGATTATGTGAATTTTAGAGCTAGTACAACGAACTCCATCACCATGATTAATAGTACCATTGATTATAAATGCAGGTATTTAAAATCAATGGTAGTACACTTATCACGATATTGCCAAATATAATGATAAGTTTTGTATATATTCAGTTTGCTATCATTCAAATTATACAATAATCATAATAATCAATTCAAGTTGCATTATAGCAATCACGTCGCATTTATCTACATTATTTTTGAATGTTCAGCACCTGTGATACGTTTTTTGGATTGCATCTATGCTCCGAAGCCACCGATCGAAAGCTTTGAGTCTAACTTGTCTTTTGTTAAATTTTATGAAAGTGTCGTACCGGTTAAAATAATATATCAGCCGTTTAATACTTTCCGCAACTGACCTGATGAAAAAAACCATCACTCGAATTTAATATTGTTATAAAATCAACATACGAAATTATATCTTGTGCACATAAAACAATATATCTACCTCTTAATATTATACGTATAATGCGACATGTGCACACCGCGGCCACTAACGTGCGATCAACGTGCGTGACAATCAGTTGAAGAATTATTCGCGAAACGCGTATTTCCACTTAAACCCAGACCACCTATAATTAATTCATTCAGATGATTTACGTTGTTTATTCGTGAATAACGATTGTCAGGCTAGTATATTATAATATTATTTTAACGGGCATGTCATTATCCCGCGCGACTATGTCTTTTGGTGAATCGCTCGTTATATTATATAATAATAATATATCATTATACACCAGTAGTAAATTATATGGGCGCGTATAGATGTACAACATATAACGCTGTATACGCATTGATAGAAAAGCTGTAATTTTTAACAACGAAATATAGTCGTTATCCATCACACTTTTACGAGTGCGTGTATATACCACATATTACACTGCAATATCGCAGTGTAGTGTGTGACGTATAAGAAAACTTTCGTTGATAAATAAGTCAAAAATATAAATTATACAGAGTGTCTCGGCGCCTCGTAATGTGTCAGCGTTTGCGGCGACCAAAATTTAAACAGAATTTTCAATTCCTCGATTCTCCGGGAGATACGACGATGGTTGATTTTTTATACGGCCAATTAAAGTAAATATTTTAAAAGTATTACTATCCCGTTCCCGTTAAGAGTTTGAATAAATAGTGATGTCAGTCTTAAAGTTTAGTCTAGAGGGGTAAAGAGAGGGAGTGATGGAAGAGTATATATTTAAATAGTGGTCGGAGGATGGTTATACACGAGGAAAACACATTGGGACACTCTGTATACATAAAATATATAGGTACTGTGTTTGTCTTAAAACAAAAAAATTGTTTTTGTTTGTTTTAATAGATTGCTTTTTTTAAAAAAAAAACTACACATAAAATTATATTATAACTGTGTATATTATCAACCATAATAACTCTATGCGTATCCCTCGTATATCCACACCATAATAACATTGTTATATATTGTTTATTGATCGTTGTACAAAACGTCCAGTTTGAATTGGGTATTTTATTTTTACTATCTTAAAAATAATATTATTCGTCATTTCATTATGGTTGTAGCACGATTAGGTTAGGTACCCTTTGAAAACGCACTACGTAACAGGATGGGTCACGTTGGATTCAAGTCACGTCGGTTTACCTTCTGCAAATGATTTAGGTGCCATTTTTTCCTTTCTATTTTGCACTATACTTCTCAGTTCTTTATTTGAACGGAAAAAATAAATAAATATTAAAACGAAAATTCTGCAATTTTTTTTATGCCAACCGAAAACCCAACAATGATAATAGGGTTTTCCACATTGAACTCTGAAATTATTATAGGTACTCGTCGCGCTCTCTGAACACTTAACATTTATTGCAAACGAGAAATATCGACCAAACCTAATTCGATTATATAAAGAACGTGGAGTCGAAACGTTATACTACATTATTATGATAACAAAATATTGTTCCGCAGGTATCTGCAATGACCTTTGACTATATAATACAAAATAATAAATATGAAAATAAATAGTATTATACCGACGTGTTGTTATTTGTGGGGGCGTCGAAATCTATATTGTTATAGAGCGACTACCCTACATATTGAAATGGGTGGTTGGGTAGGTAGTGGCCGATAGATAGTAACTGTAAGAAAGATATATAAGTATATTAGGGATGTAGATTATTTTAATAGGTCTCTACAACAATATGTCATTATTTAAAATAATAAATATTAAAAATATAAGCATTGAGTTAGAGTTCGAATATTTGTATTTAATTACCATTATTACCAATTGCTTAAAATGATATTCATATTTGATAAATTTTATAGAAATAATATCTGTGTTTGTCTATAAATAGTGCTAATCAAAACTGTAAATTGAGGAATATATAAAAATACATAAATTGTTTATAAATACTTTTATTATAACCCTGTAGGTTTCAAGTACTACCTATTTGTCATTAATAATAGTTTATTTGTATGATTCTTAAGTGGATACAATACTACCATATAATTTTTGCCTGTGTAACACATAATGCAGTTTTTTAAACTTTTTTTGTATTAAGGATATACAAAAAATATATCTATTGTATATCTATATATCTATATTATAACTGCTTCCTAGAATTCAACTAAGAAATAATAATTAACTTAAATAGGTATTTTGATAAGGCGTATGGGTGGATGAGTGGTTTATCAAATATGATTTGCTCTACATATATTTTTATATTTTGGCGCCACTAGTCACTTGTGTTATCATCGAAAGTGTTTGTTTACCGTGATGATGGTGCATGGAGAGTGGAGAAAAGCGTCAACAAAACTGAAAACCGTACTTAACACCCGCAATGCATAAGGTATATCGCTAATACACCTATCTATATTTTGAAGTATAATATGAAATTTGTGGGCGAGAAAAAAAAGAAGATTTTTCGTAAACAATTCTTATATTAGTAATATAATATAGTCGTAACGTTAATATTACGTAATATGAGTGGCGCGACTACTGAAGTACCTTCTACTTAACTTTAAGCATCCCTAAATTCCATGCCGTTGTAATTTCAAATACCTATCTATAATTTTAACAATGGAATTTTATTTTTTTAAGAATTATAATTATCAGTTAATTTATTTCAAGTCGATACATTTTTAGTTTTTATAATTTAAAATTTAAAAAAATTCTATGATTTCAGGATATAAAAAATCCTAACACGGAATGTTTGAAAGCAAAAACGATTGTAAGAAAGAATTGTACAGATGATATTAAAAAAAATTATAAATAATGAACTATTTTCTAACGTGTATAAATGAAAGCAGGTGATATATCCATATCTATTTGAGTCTACAACTTGAGAGCGAAGTTTACCTCCATGAAAAGATTAAAATATTGGCTGAGAATCAGTTTGATAGATAAACTTAATATAAAACTTAATTTATTTTACTGACTAAGTGTTTAATAAATTGAGACAAATCAAGTAACTTAGATCGTTTTGGAAGATATATTGAACACATTTGCTATCATGGATGGAAAATTGTGTTTAACACTTTAATATTATAAAATACAATAATTAAACATAAAATGTATTTAATTTCTTTTCTAATAATGAATACAATAATAGCGTAAACTAAATATTGGTGATGTGTAATATTTGGGGATGCGGGGACAGATCTCCCTGGGATGGCTTTATAAGCGATTCACAACTGTGACACCCCCAAGGTTTGAAATCTAGTTTGACCACTACATAGTAATACTACATATTATTGTAATGGTGTACAACGATGCGCGGCCACTTTTTGTAT
This sequence comes from Pentalonia nigronervosa, assembly GCA_014851325.1. Classification (NCBI taxonomy): domain Eukaryota; kingdom Metazoa; phylum Arthropoda; class Insecta; order Hemiptera; family Aphididae; genus Pentalonia; species Pentalonia nigronervosa. The sequence continues at coordinate 241,511 of JACXSJ010000460.1, read as the reverse complement.
ACGTATGTACTTATGATATTATTTTAACTTTTAACGGTCTATACATTAATGCTATTATATTACAATAACATAAAGCATTATATTACGGACTATACTGCTCGTTTATGTTAAAAACGCGGCGTTCTTGATATTATTGTTCAAATAATAAAATAATATATGTCTACAATCGTATAAAATAATATTATAAAATCCTAAGAACACGGACACGCGTATCATAATATTATATTATTACGATATTATATAATATATAACTGCAGTGATTCGTGTGTATCGTAAACACCATGCAGAATGCAAACATTTACATTATTATAAAGGTACAGAGATAGGTGTACTCACTGAGACTGGCAATGTTCTTCAACGTGTTGAGCAAACCATTCATCACATCGCCCGTCTTCCAAATGTGTTTTGATAAGGAATATTTCGTTCGTCTCGACTTGCTGTCGCCCGGACGGGATGACGGCGACGACGGTTCAAACACCGGACGGTCTGAATGAAGAATGCAATTTACTATACGTTACATTATACGGCACTGATATGGTACGCATTTCCTCCTGTTGTGCGTTAAGACTTGCGCGTTACGTTTTTATCGATCGGCGGCCAACCACTCTGCTCCTTACGCCGGCGGCGGCGGTCCACCCCTTGCACACGTGCGGTCGGTGCTCCGACAACCCTTACCCCATGGAGGGGGGTAGGATTTTCTGCCCTCCCCCGTCTCATTCACGTCCCGTATATCGTATTATCTATGTAATACGCATTTAGGTTAAGCGGACATTATAATATTGTATATGACGTGATGCAATAAATATTGTTATCGGCACGAGAAACGTATACCTAATATTATAATTTCACCCGTCGTCGAGTCGAATATTCGGGTTGTGCGCGAGCAAACCGTCGTGTGAAGGCGCGTGGTATAAACGGACGCGTCGACATGGCTTGTTGACGGTTTCGCGATCGTATTACAATTAACGACGATTCGTAAGCCAAAAATAGGGCTAACGAGAGACGTGCGTTATAGTCGAATGTATGTAGTAGGCAGGTAGTATATTATCATTGTCGACCCTATAGGTCGCGATGATCCCGCAGTGGCGGAAGAGTTATCAGTGCGTAGTTTAGAGGGACCGTTATTGTTCCGGGACCAATCACCGGACGACGTTGACGATTTATTATCGTTTTGTCGGATAAAAGGTTTTAAAATCACTCTTTGAACTGACGAAATTCCGCCTCTTTGATAATGCGAGGACAACGGGAACTCAAAGCAATCAGCTCGCGGGATGCAGTTTCTTATACAGCTATATAAAGACGGTGTAATTATTATTTAATATGTCATAAGATGTTATATGTTAGCGATAGATCTTCGTGCGGGTTTTTGGGTTCAAACGCAAAACGGGCGATTTCGACATAATATAATATTAAGACCTTTGAGTCAATTACTTTTTATCTCAAAGGTGCATTTCGAAATTATGCGAACGGTATTATGAATTATGAACCAACTGCGATCACGTTTGACGTAGAACGAGCTCGATAAAACCACCTCGAATAAATCCGTATTACGAATATTAGGTTACACGTAAAATGTATTTTTAATTATTAAAATGATTTTAAATTATTATAAAATTAAGAAAACCTATTCACTTTATAACATATCTGATACATGTTTATATTCATCTGAAATCTAATACGACAACGGCAATGGTGTTGAAGTGGTTCTATATATACGCGCATAACTACTCGCGTTAGTAATTTTCAAAATATAATATTTAAGATAAAATTTAAAATATATTAAGAATTAATCTTTTTAATATATTTTTCATAAATAGAGTACGATTGCATTCAGTGTCTCAGTGGGTATAATTCGTAAATCGTAATTTCTATTGTTGTGCTACACCCCATACAGATAAATATTTATTAATTATGATTTATTAGTAGCCAGTAGAACAAGCACGCGGGCACTTGGGATTTTTTTGAATACGGGAAAATTAATTCAAATATTTTAAATGAGTGGTTGCCGGTTGATATTTTAACTGACAGTGTCGAAATTCTTCGTAGTGTTTGATTTGGTTAATTTGGTGAAGTGAATTTTTAGTTTTTACAATCATGGATTCAAATGTAAACACCAGTTAGGTAATCTAAGTACTCAATCATATTATATGGAGCTATATAAATGAACTTTTCAAGAATAGGTAAGAGTTTATATGAACATTTTAGGTTAGGCAAGTTAGGACGTAATTATACTAAAACATAGGTACCTATATAATATATTTAAATTAGCATTTTGCAGATATTATTTTCCACATACAGTTATTTATACATTTTTTAAAAAAACCAATTTTTTTGTCGTATAATCAATATGAACACGGCCTATATATGATCAGTACGATAAAGTTATTTAATTTTTTAAAACAACTTACTCCAATGAACTTACAAAGTAGATCCATATAAAAATATAAACTAATTTTTGAAAGGAGCCCAAATTTTTTGCTTACATATATTGTAATTTTTTGCATACATTTATATTTGTCATATAAGGATAGGACGGTAAAGGTCTTTTTAATTTTAAATAAACACTTCACAAGTTTGAGTGATTAATTAATTTAACTTATCTTTACTTTTTAAAACAATGAATTATATTTAAACAAGTAGATTCAATTACAAAAAAACATAAATCGATTTTTAATAGAAGCTTAAACAATATTCTAAATTGTATATTTTATACAAACGATTTGGTAGACGATTGTATGTAACATTTTACTTTGAAAGCTACAATAAAATAAGATAGACTGAGTATCAGAGTATCAGTAGTATCAGACGACAACTTAATCTGTAAAATTGAATCGTTAATTTTTTTTCAACAAAATTACATCAGTACATCATACTATAAAATAAAAGTGAAACCAGTATCAAAAAGTTGTTAATTTCTTTTTGGGGTGAAAATAACGAGTGCGGAAACAGACGCCTTATTTATACTATACTTTATAAACGAGCAAATCATTATGGTATTATGGTATATAACAATATAACACATCTACACGTCTAAAAGTAAATCCAATTTTCAAATATAAATTTATCATATCATATAACCAGGTTCTACTAATAATGGCATAAGTAATGAGTTATATAAATAAATACGTATAACGTTGACATAATAACTCAACTAATGATATATCAAAATATCCACCTACCTAGAGTTTCAAAAAAGGTGCGCGTTAATTAACCATGTTCGCGTAAATAATATGACGTTTAAATGTCATTTGAATATTTCAAGTCACTTAAAACATTGATTTTGAGTAATATTACATATTAGGTATAGGTCATAATACCTATCTAATTAACGCTTGTATCGACGAAACTCGGCTACACCCACGACCCACCTCAGTGCACTTACCCATTGCTTTTTGCTCATTTACGATATTAGGCTAGTCGAAACGTTACAATTTTAATATCATTTACTAAAATGCTAATATTCGTCTATTGATTCCGTGGAAATGCGCGTTTCGGTCGTGGCAATAGCAACAAAAAAATTAACATTAATTATGCAGGTATGATTATTGTTATAACTGGCGATTTATAAGAATTTATTATTTATATATCGTTTTGATTTTACCCATGTCACGTACACACGATTTAGATGATTTTGTCGACGCGTATCTACAACCGAACCCTTACTGCGTTACACGGTCGATTGGGATTAACGACATTAATTTTTACTCGTTTGTTTCCGTGTGTTCAAATTAAAGCAATACAAATAACGAAACTCCGCGACCTTTTATTGCACACCATGTATATTGTCCCATAAAACGTACACCGTTGAAGATAAAACTTAGTTTCTTTTTACTATAATCATCAGAAGAATATAAGCAATATATTCAAATAAAAAACCATTTTCTTTTATATTTATTATATTTTATTTAAAATAACAATTTCATTACAACCACGTCTATTAAATTAATTAATTCTGATAAAATAAAAAAAAAAAAAAAATGAAAATTATTTTATTATAAACGTTTAATTTCTGTGTATTGTTTAAAAAAAGTAAAAATAAAAAATAAATTGGTTTTATTTTAATAATTTATTTATCTTTGACGTATTTAATTTTTTAAAACAATTTTGTTGATTTATAATTTAGATTATGGGTGGAGTATAGAAGTAATTTCATTTATTAAATAAGAAAATCTAATTTCAATTACAATTTGATAATGTACATAATAACAAATAAAGTATAAAAAGGCATTATGGGGGAAACCTATCCATTAATAAAACCTGCGTAATTTAATTATTTTTTTAAAAACTAAATTTATTCAAATTCCAGCCAAAATAATTAATTTCACGAATACAAATACTTACTTTAAATAATTGAATATCTACATGAAAATTCAACTTCTACGTATACGTTCCAATATATATTTGACTATCTATGAATATTGCATATTATGTTTTATATAATTTTTACTTTATGGCAACAGATACAAAAATGTGTTTATCTTAATTAGATAAAAGTCATGTTTTACGTTCATTAGTAAAATTTGACTGCTATCACTAAAAGGCAAAAGTCGAAACCAAATACCGAAAATAGATCAAATTATTATCTGACGCAAGTTTCTAACAAATTACCAATAAACCGAAGCGCTGACGTTATTGGTTTGTATTAACTACAGAAACGTCCGGAAGATGTCTGTCTTCTAAGCTTGAAAATCGTATTAATTCGATTTATTCTCCATTACAGAAGATAATGTTGTACAAGGTAGTTAACTGAAGGTCCAAACCTTACATTAGTAAATTAATATAGTAGGTATCTCAATACTTGATAAAATAATAATGGCAATTGACAAATGGGATTTTTTTATTCAATCAAAACTTTTTTCATTTATTTATTTCACTTTTTCGGTTTAAAAAGGATCGAAAGATTGTATTGTTTTCTGCATAAATACTATGAAAGATCCAGAATATATGCAGTTGATACAAAACGTTTGTAATTAGAACATTTTGATAAGCAAATGATTATATTACGATAAGTTTTTTTTTTTTGTAAAATATAGGTAAATGTTAAAATGTGTAACTAGGTATATTGATTTAAATGTAAAAAAATCAGCAGTTATAATTTCAATTGTTTAAATAGTTTATATTGTTAGAACATTTTTTGATTTTATTCAGCCAATTTAATGCAAGATATTATACAGAATAAATATCAACTGTAAAGCTGTACAATACATATATACAATAAATACAATATGTTTTCTAAATATTTAAAATAGCTCCATCTTTCCAATACATGTTTTAATATACTAAATGATTTAACAAAAAAATGTTAGAACTCTTTTTTTTTCTCATACATTATTATAAATTTTAATCATAATACTAAAACTATATCGTTTGAAGCGTATAAAATAGCGCACAAAAAAAAAAAATTATCAATTATCTGTACTTGTTCATTATTTTTATCTCGACACCTACTCGTATCCAATTAGTTATGTAATCTATACATTGTCCATTGATTTAATAAAATAAGAAAACAGATATTTTTAAAAATATAAATACCTAAAAATAGGAGCTCCGTGTTGTTAGAAAAGCTGTAATTTTTAACAACGAAATATAGTCGTTATCCATCACACTTTTACGAGTGCGTGTGTATATCACATATTAAACTGTAATATCGCAGTGTAGTGTGTGACGTATAAAAAAACTTTTTTTGATAAATAAGTCAAAAATATAAATTATACAGAGTGTCTCGGCGCCTCGTAATGTGTCAGCGTTTGCGGCGACTAAAATTTAAACAGAATTTTCGTTTCCTCGATTCTCCGGGATCTACGACGATGGTCGATGGTCGATTTTTTATACGACCAATTAAAGTAAATATTTTAAAAGTATTACTATCCCGTTCCCGTTAAGAGTTTGAATAAATAGTGATGTCAGTCTTAAAGTTTGGTCTAGAGGGGTAAAGAGGGGGAGTGGTGGAAGAGTATATATTTAAATAGTGGTCGGAGGATGGTTATACACGAGGGAAACACATTGGGACACTCTGTATACATAAAATATATAGGTACTATGTTTGTCTTAAAACAAAAAAAAATTGTTTTTGTTTGTTTTAATAGATTGCTTTTTTAAAAAAAAAAAACTACACATAAAATTATATTATAACTGTGTATATTATCAACCATAATAACTATGTTGTATATTGTTTATCGATCGTTGTACAAAACGTCCAGTTTGAATTGGGTATTTTATTTTTACTATCTTAAAAATATTATTATTCATCATTTCATCATGGTCGTAGAATGGTTAGATTTGGTACCCTTTGAAAACGTACTACGTAACAGGATGGGTTACGTCGGATTCAAGTCACGTCGGTTTACCTTCTGCAAATGATTTAGGTGCCATTTTTTCCTTTCTAACAATAGCAGTACGTGTAAAAATTTAATATTATGTAATAAGAAATATATACTCATTGACAGATGACACTAACTATACTAATCCCATATAATATATATTCCTAAATAAAAGTTATTAAACAATAATTGTTATTTTTATTAAATTATCATACAAATAAATGTGGTTTATTAGGTGGTTATATATATATCATTATTATACAAAACATTTACAATAATAATAATATATATTAATTTTTAAAGAAGTGGTTTTGGTAAGAAATTTGAGCGAAGAATCGATCTTGGTATTATAATAGTCAACTGCAAAACTAAGCTATCGCCTTTTAGTTCAATGCTGATCGATAAGACGTTTGGACGCGCTTCCATTAATTTTGGTAAGTTGTGGCTAATTTGACCAATCGTCAAACGGTCCTATAAAAGTGTTTACGTTTTAGGGTGTGCCCACGTGCGTCATAGAAGACGAATTCGCTAACGATTGGATGGCGATTCACGGGTTAAACACAATTAAATATGTTTTACATACACTATTAGATATTGGAACACATCAAAATTAAATTATACAATATGATGATGACATAAAATTGTCATAAAGAAGACTTGTTTACTAGACCGCGGTCCTAATTTTAATGGGCGTTTTTTTTGTTTTGCGAGATATCTAAATGACCGATATTCGTAGGGTAGCTAATTTTTTGTGGGGCGAATGGTCCACGTGTATACATCAAACATTTATTGCAATACAATTTACATTAATATCATTGATAATAAATTAGTTGTATGTTCTACGTGTTATAATATTATATAACAACCAACCACCGGTGTCCGATGATACAAATATATTAAAATACGTACACTGTATTGAAATTATTTACAATACATACCACCGAGTAATTAGAGCTACATCTGCAATGCTGCACGAAGCATAATAAATTCATATAATTAAAACCGTAGTTAATACATTGGTCACCCTTTTTACGTCCGATCGTTATTTATTTTTTTTTTACTGGTTGTGTAAATGTGGCAGTATTGTAATAATTTAATCTCATAAGTTATCACATAAAAGATCCATATAACAAGAGTTTTAGATGGCTTAAGTTAAATTTTACCAATCTGTTTCAAACTATTTTCTTATATGAATATACGCACATAATTTATTTTGATAAAAATATCCAAACTATGCACAACAAAGAATATTAAAATTGAGTTTAGATGAATTTGCATAATATATTCATAAAAACCACAGTGTTAGTTTGAAGGTAAATTTTATGAATTAATTATGCAATAATATAATTGAATACAATATTATATTTGTTAAATATTATGTTAACGTTGAATAAGATGAATATATGTTTTGAGTAATGATATATTGTACGTTGAATAGTCAGGCAAGATGAAAAATTATTATTAATTACACTTAGTGTAAAACGTCAAAGAGTTAATAAAAAAATCATTATAAAAGTCTTTTTTACGAAAACGTTTTTGTTTGAGAGGAAATGATGTGATTTTGTGAACAACACAGTGGTGTAAAATGGAATCGAGATAAAATTCGTTAGGTAGGTACGCGTTGTGCACAATATGTACACAGCCTGAGGGTACTATAGGTATAATATTGTATATACGACTCGAGTGAAAATTAAATGGCATACTGAGACAATGAAATTTAGAAGGAATGAATTATTTTCGTAAAAAAAAAAATAAACTTTATATTATATTTTATAAAATATTTTGTTTTTATACGATGGAGATAAACCATTTTAATAATTATTTATCATTTTTTAATATTTTGTCTAAAAGAAAAAAAATACCAACAACCTTTTTTCAGTATAAAATACATTTATTATTTGTCGCTTATTATTGGCAGAGGATATTATTGAACAATTAGTATATCGGATGGGCGGTGGGTTTAATAATATTAACAAATTATATTGTCATCAGCTCCAGAGTTGAGTAATAAACATACATTCTGAATCCCAGCTGGATTACAAAAAAAAAAAACGAAAAATAATAAAACATGACCAATGTAGTTGGAAGAATAGTTAAAAAAAATAATGTTTAATGTAATTTTTTTTTTGTCTCTTACTTTTAATTTATTCGATTACGGTCGTTTTTAATTTAAAAAACAAAAAAACAATTTATCGATCTGGTACGCGTGCATTTAGGATTAAGTGTATTAAGGTAAAACCGAAACTCTATATTCTAACAATTTGACATATCGTATCGTATCAGCAATAATATTTTTTCATACCGAATCAGACCACCTATAATAGAGGCACACGAAAGATTTCAAAATGTTACGTGTGGTACCGACTTATATACATTACAATCGTCTCGGTAATTTTACGTATTTACAGTCGACCGAAACAGTGCGACAACAGGACCCAAAGTGAAACGAAAATAATGTTGTCTCCGCGTCGTCGTTTGCCGGCGAATCGATTGGAAACCTATTCCGACAGTCGCTCGAAAATACCCACCAAACCGTTATAATGTTTGTTATATTGTATACGGTCACTGCAGCTGTGTCTCTGTCGGCGATTTGGATGTCTCCGTCACGGTTCAACGACAACACGCGCGAAGGGGCAAAGGGAGGCGCCGAAGTTCGACGAAATGTATATTATATTTATGTACTGTATGTTGTATTGTATTATGTGTGTGAATGCGTGCACGCGCGCGCGTGTGTGTGCGACAGTGACAAACGTTTGGCTTTTGTCCGACGAGACTTGCAGATAACAATATTCCGAAGTCTGAGAGAGTTTGGCAACTCGCGTCAGTTTATCAAGATCGCAGGCGGTGTAAACGAACCGAGAGGAGCACGTCTCCCTTTCGGTAAATACCTATACTATAATTATATAATATTGCTGTTGTTTTATAACTATAATGTGATTTGTAGATAGCAATATATCGCGTGAAAGGTCCCTGTGATCGCTTCGTTATGGGTATAGTCTATGACAATATTAATGTAGAAAATCCATCGGTAAATGGTAATTTTGTTTAGGTGGCATTCGGGGCCGAGGGCACAGGACTTTTTTTGAAAAAGGGGCGACAAAATGTTAGAGGACATATTTTGTTCGTTTCATCTATAACGGGCGAGACACAAAATTCGGAGGCATTGCCTTTTTGCACGTGGGCAAAACATTAATCCGGCTCCGACGGTATTAGCGTTGTTATATCGTGCAGTGACATAGGTTAATTATTAAATATTTTTAATCCGCTGTCGGGTCGTTACTTACTTCGTTTCATGGAGTACGCGTGCAACAACGCCGTGATCATGTTGCACTTGGCGTCCCGACGTGCAATCAGAATGTCCCTCCTCTTTAGCGCTTTTACCAGGGCTTCGCAGCACACATTCAACTGGTCCCTGAGTAAGTCGACAGTGGTGGACAGCTCTTCTACGCCTAAAAACAATCGTAATAATTATTGACGCACAGATGTAAAGAACACACAACTCTTACCCCTTTTTTCTTCAATATTGAAGTTATTAAAAATTTGATTTTTGGAATTTTTAATTATACTATTATTTGTCGTATTTTTAAATTTTTAAGATTTTTTGCACTGCTTAAGGAGTCGCATTCTATGGAGATACAAACTTCTGTTGTTTAAATAAAACCTTCTTTTTCTACTTAGCGGATATTTTTTGTAAACATTTTGTTATATCAACACCGAATTCGAACAAGTAATTTTTGAGTTATTTAAATTGCGTACCTACTAATAAAGATAATAGGCTACGATAATGGGTTTGGAAGATATGTGGGTCATAGCAATTTTAAAATTTTCTTCGTAATTGATATTAATCTATTAAAATCGTGATTTTTAAATATGATCCAAGTATAACAAATGCTAGATTTAATATTATTACATCTATTTTATATTTTTGTAACACCATTTTTAAGGACTATTATCCTTAGTATTAACATTTTGATAATTAGAAAACTACTCGTTCGAATTTTGAATTAGGTACATAAACATTTTCAAAAAAGTTATCCACTCAATAATTTACAGTAAAAGGGGGGGGGGGAGGTTCTCATTTGAAAAACAGAAGTTTGTATTGCCACAGGAATACTATATACTTTAAGTGGAACAAATTATTTCAAGAATTTGAAAATATTGTCTTTAATTATATTTCAAAATTAAAAAAAACATGATTTGAATGAATTTAATATTAAGGAAAAATAGGGGTGTGCATGATTGGTAGAACATTGTATTCTGCACTACATCAAGTACTAACAGGAGTGAATTTAGTGTTTTAAGGAGGGAGGATGTATACATTATTTTATTATTGACCTAAACACAGACAGAATTAAAAATATTTTCAGAATATTTGAGACATAAAAACCGCAATTTTTACACATTATTAAATATTTGATTTATATAAATTCTTATGATATGATAAACAGATAAATCATAATTATAGTGCGATTTAATATCACTCAAAATAAAGATCCAGGGTGGATCGATCGCCTCGTTGTCGCCAGTGTAATAACCAGCTATCATATTTTTAATATCAGTAAATTTGTTTACGCCCTCTTTATGAATGAGTAATGGCGCTAAGTTGACGATCAAAAAATAATAATATAAATAATATTATATACGGTATTATAGATTGTTTACCAAACGTGTTTTTTTTTGTATCGACAGTGATTTTATACTAATAAAATATCAAACTCATTAAAACTCTTGTTGTATTTAAAAAAGACCTTCTAAGTTCACTAACTTCATACAAAAAACCAATATAAACACCATAGTATGTTGTGTAGCGAATTCAATCTGTGCGCTCTACTTTTTTTTTACCTGTATAGTATCAATTTTATACGAGTTTATTTGTTTATTATGATTACGGATATTACTCCCGATATCAGAATGAAAGTGATAAGCTGCATCGCTGTTTTTGTGAACCGCGGACTTGGTCGGACGGACACACAAACAAGTAAATGTCTGTCAATCGCAAAAGCTTTGTCTTCGACGAATGGCCCGTAATTTGGTTTATTTATACTCGAACAGACATGTTTGGACTGTTTTCTATATAAATCAATCGCGTTTATGTGAATATATTACAATATATAGGTAAGTAGTATACATTTGAATGATTGTACACATTTGTCACAATCTATATATCTCTCTCTCTCTATAAATATTATATATATACACTATTTATAGACTAAATCGCATGAGAGAAAACTGTTTTTGCGATTTATGTTCTGTGGGCGCTTATCAAATTTCGGAAAGGTTGTTCGCAGTAAGCTTGTATAGAAAATAATTTCGTTTTTATTGATCGTGCGTAAAATGATTATACAATATTCCAAGATACATAGAATATAGGTACTATATTACAGAAGTGGTCAACATGAATATGTTCACAAGCTACACGGATAAATACAATCATATCAAAAGCCAATATGTTTATAAATACATTTTATAATATAAAAAAAAAATTCATAATAATTGGGCGGAGTGAAGCGTTCAACTCCGTATACTTCTATCCCCCAGTTCGTGCAATAATTTATTGCTATATTTATTATTGCTATCTCCTAAACTACAGGTTTAATCGTCACGAAACTTAAAATATATATTCATGATTATCTGAAGGGTCATTGATGAAGTTTGGTATTTCTAAATGCTGTCATTAATTAATGATGATTAATTACTCATTTAAACATTTTATGAGTATGTATTGGGGATTTTCTAAGCATGTGCGTGTGTGTGTGTTTATTTTATACTTTCACGTACAATGGAGTAGCTCCATGCGACGAAGCGCACACGACCTAACGGTCATTTTTAGTAACAGTGTAGTGAGTAAAATAAGATAAATATAGTTTACGAGTATTATAAAGTTATCTTACGCAGAAATCTTTGGGTTTCTAAAGGACTCGCTAATGGATCAGTTGGAACAGTAACTGATATAATTTACGAAGCAAGTATACAAGGGACTTATTACGAAAATACGCCATTATATGTACTAGTGGATTTTTCTAAATATACTGGACCCAAACTTTATGAAGTGTCTATTTCCATTGTACCAATAACATAGTCTTTAAAAAAAAATATTATTTCTTGCTCTCGAAAACAATTTCCTTTAATGCTAACTTATGGTGTTAGCATCCATCGATCGCAGAGGATAACATTGGAAAAAGCTGTTGTTGATATTAGTGATGCCGAGTTTCAAATTGGCTTAACATATGTTGTAATCTCGAGTGAGAAAACATTAAATAGATTATTGTTAAAGCCATCTTTCAATATCATAATCAATTATTGAAAATTAACAGTAAAGCTATGACAGGACGCCGAGATGAGCTGCAACGCTTGTGGAATTTATATCAAGAAATTGATATAGCAATATCTTTTTAAAGATAAATTTAAGAAAATGTTATGTTTTATCTCAGTCTAGAAACCAAAATATATTTTTCTTGTCTATGAAAATTCTGTGATGAATCAGTCAAAAATTATACTATAGTAACTATACTTTATTGCAAATTATTATAATAATGAAAAATATATATTTCGTTAAATATATGACAATTTGATTGACTTGCTACTCATTGCTCGCTCCACTTTTGTCCACGGACACTCCTAGTAATAATAATAATTATATTCAAATTATAATTTTTTTTTGTTGTCTTTACGGGCTTAGTGTACACAGAACAAAATAATATACGACTTCATTCTAATTTTAATAATCAGTTGATAACGGTATGTTATGGTCTAACAAAATTACTAATTTGCAGTATAGGTACTGTATATATTATGTATATATAGGCTATAGTGCGTATCTTAACAGGTTGTTAGATTAACAAAAACTGCAACAATACAACTTGTTAGGATATTTGTCATAAATAGTTTTTAAATTTATAATTCATTAAAATTCGTTTCTGATTAGGTGTGAACAACAACGAAGAAATCGGATGAGGAGCTGGAAATCGATGAACACGATGTTTATTAATTATTATCAACTACAAAACGTGAATATAATACGAGCGATAGAATTTAAAACGTGATAAATTGCATTAGTTTATTTTTACTTTTTCTAGTCAGTCTCTTTGACCATCCTTTGTTCGTGGCGATCGTTGTCCTACCACCGCCGTCGCTCCAATTCGTCTGGTCCGTCGACGATTCAGAGGCCACACTGCCACCACCACCAGCACCACCTACTCTGTAAATGTCTTCTAGAAGTTTGTCCATCAGATCGGCGACTGAATATCGTTTCTGGTGTAACGGTTGTTGTTGAGCGTCACCGGATGACGGGTTCGCCGTCATCATTGTTGTCGTCGACGTCAACACCTGTGCAAAGGACCTTTAATATTATTGTTGTTATTATAATATAATAGGTACATATATTGAGCGGATACCCTAAAAGCCCGAACAATTTATCTTTTACCAACGTTTTATATTATCATGAAATATGTTTGTTTACAACTCATAAATATTAATATGAAAATGTAAAATTATTCTTTTGATGACCATAAAAACAAAGAATTCTAGAACAAAAGAAAAAATAGGTTTAAAAAAAAATCAACCACCCACAAGAATTTATGATGTAAAAAAAATGGAATTAAGTATCGAGACAAAAAAAATCTATTATGCTGGCACTGTGTAATATTATTGTGAAACTACTGAAACTAGAACGTTGAGTAAAGTAAAAATGACTGACTATGAAGTTGTAATATTCGAATACAGTGTTTTCGTAAGATACTTCAAATTTCATGAGTTTAGACTTGAGAGAATATAATAAAAGGGTTACAAACTCAACGAGGTAAACTTAATATGTCAAATTTAGTAAATTATAAGAATTGGGAAAAATAATATGATACGGAATAATTATTTTGACATAAAATGCTAGGTGCTCACTGCTCAATTATAAAATGATCAAGTCTTCTAGACTTCAATAATAAAGTTTTTAAACGAAATAATTGAATATGATAAAAATAGCATCGGATAGTAAATGGAAATGCAAGGTTCCTTGCAACAAATTTAAAAAAATACCAAAAAAAAGTCTCGAAAAACCGAAAGAATTATATTTCAATAAATTAGAGTGGAAAACTGCATAAAACCAATCGTGTAAGTGGTATTTTATTTTTATTAAAATCAGATTCAATGTGTGTGTACATTTTTAAAAAGGTCATCAAATATATTATTACAGTAAATAAAGTTGTAATTATTCATAAAATATGTTTATAATAATACAACAAATGGTCGTTAGCAAGAAAAACATTGACCTTTAAAAAAATGTAAACGGAAACAAGTGATTGGTCTTAAATTCTAAATTGCAACTAGTTTTGTACATAGGTAGATGCTACAGCATCTATAAACGTATTATTTTTATCGTTATTTTAACATTGACACGTTTTCGCAAAACGGTCGTCAAGTTTAAGTACATACACAATATATTTTATCTACAAACTACATTAGGATAATATATTTAATTTGAGTATACCACTTTTTAAAATCGATTTAATATTATTAAATTATAATATTAAATATGATTACGCTTATTACCACTGGCTTTTGAAACTTAATCAAATGTTCACAATTTCACATTGTACTTAAATAATAATATTATCGTTTATGGTTCGTCGCGAATTTCATTATTCAAATTGGTATTTTTTATGAGCTTGCACATCACTTCCTACAACGTTGAATATTCTAACCGTTGTATTAACATAACATATTATTCTCTTCGTCTCGTTACGTGTATGTATAGGTATAGGTTTTAGTATAGCTACTATTTAATAGCTCGTAAATAACATTATAGTCGACTAGTAAATTGTAAAATTCCAAATTAAATAACCGAAAATAATCGAATATAACGGTTAGTACATATAGTTATTATTAAAAAAAATATTTAATACAATATTAATTTGGCGTTTAATAGACGTCGTATTATAAAAAAATGATGAAGGCTTCCAAACTTGTAGCTATTATATGATAAAAGATAATTTTAGTCTTGTATTTGTTTTTTTATATGTTAGACTTTAATATTAAAGTTAGTTTTAAAATACTTGAGTATAGATTTTACACATTTCAACGTTATAATCTCATAACATCTAACGATAGGTTGTTGTAGAATCTACTTAGTTAAGATTCGTGAACCATGATGGACTAAATTTTCTAAATTGAAAATTTTAAAATCAATTATGAACATTAATTAAATATAATTAATTATTATAATTTAGTTTAGTATAATTGAAAATAAATTATCTTAATAATGTGCGCAGGTAAAAAGTATAATGCTATTAATTACACTACTCAAATTTATGATATATAATATACATATTTTAGTTATGACACATACTATTTATTATACTCTATACCTACGTGTTAAACGTTAATTTTTAAATGTGTTTTTAACATTAGCTATGATAACAGAATTAACAATGATTAAATAAATAAAATTATAAAATAATTAATATTAAATACAACGTCACGTATACTGAACTAATTACATATTGATGTGCTGTATAATGTCATATTTCAAATTTAACGATTTTTTAAAATTTAAAATTGTCTATATACTTACATGATTATTATAATATCATGTAGGTATAGTATTCAATGTATATTGTCTAATATTTATTAATATGAGTCATATTTCAACATGCGTGGTTTTTGTAAGTACAATAAAATGCGTCCTTGTACAGTAACTGTGTAATGTATATCATAGATGTGTTACAGTGCTATACATTTCATTCAAAAGTTTGGTAATATATAATATTATTACATTTCTAAAAATTTAATTTAAAAGCAAAACTACCGTGTTAAAAACATTTTAATTACAGTTATTTATTTATTTTTTTTTTTATTACATAGTTAATTAAATACTATAATTTATAATAAGACACTTGTATTAAATGATTTTTTTTTTTTTTTTGTTTGGATTTATTTGATTTTTGTAGATGAGACTGACACCTATATTTATACAGTAGATGTGCATGTAATCAACAGCTGGATTACTGAAGTGTATAGTTAGTGTGTTGATTTAATTAAAGTGAAAAAATACAGTTTACTAGGGATAAAGAGTTCTAATTCTGGTATAGCCTTGGGTTTTGTTAATATGAATTTTCTGAGCAAATTTTTCATCGAGTAGAAAAACCGAGGTACTTAACTGAGTCATCTTTTTTTATTAGTATTATCATTAAACTAAAGGTTAAAAATATAATTTAATTTTAATAGTGTTTGATTTTCGAATGGAGCAGTTGGGAGATGTCTTTATTTATATTAAAGTGAAATTATGTACGTACGAATGTTTTTATTCAATTAACTAGTTAGCTAAGAGGACCATTTTAACCATGTTAACGTTTTAATTTTTTAATTTTTTTTTAAATTTCTTAAAAAAAATAAAATATAATATGAATATGAATAATGATTTTAACGAATTATATAGATTTTTGTAGTTTTTTCAGTACAACTACTATTTGAATAATTAGAACCAAAATGCTCACTTATAAGTTATCGCCTGTTTTTAATTAATCATCATTGTTTAAAATTAACTCTTGTTCTTGCTTAAACAAATTATATTTACAATTTAACAAAATATAATTTAAAATATACGCTAAAAAAGTAATTAAATTACTTTAAAACTGTTTGTTGTAGTATATGATATTTTTTTTGTTCAATCATTTTTCAATTAAATATTCTTTTTAAAATTTATATATTAAACCTATAGATTTTCGATACATTAAAATATATATGGAATACACATATACATAAAATAGATTAATTAATAGTTTCTATATTTAAGTTGTAATAAGATAATGGTTGAAGGTAAAAATTGTTCGGTTATATTTATATTTCTAGCGGATTCATTGAGTTTTAAAATATCTCTAGTATAATAGTATATAGAAGTAACATCTCTCGATCAATAAGTTGGTACTTAAAATAAGATATTATGTGAAATTTGTAGAGTAATCTTTGCAGTGAATACGATTTTAGTTGATAATTCCTTGATAATAAGTTGTAATATTATATGATTCTTCATTTTATTTAGTATAGACATTTATAATAACAATAAACAACTATGTAGGAAAATGAATAAAGACGATTGCCAATAAATAAGTATCTGTATTTTAATTTTATTTTATTTAATATGTCGTGTAGAAACCCAATTAAAATACAATCTGTATTTGGTATAAAATTTGCGAAGATTATAAACAAGTATATAATATACAATAAAAAAAAAAAAAAAACAATATGAAATTAATTAATGTAGGAGAAAGAGGTTTTAAGATTGGCCTGTCTCATACAGCGAGGGAGAGGTTTATTATTTAAATAATTAGTATCACTTGAAGGTACAGTGAACAAAGCAATGTTACGAGTAGGACGCGCAGGAACTGTAAAATTAACGTGTTGAAGGAGAGATGGAGAATCAGTTTTACCACACAAGATATTTTCAAAAAATGTTAAGTCAAGAATAAGTCGGTGATCAGATAACAGATTCAATTTTGAAGATGAGGTAGATGGATGATACTTAACTTTACTTTACTTTTGGTATTGTATTCAAATTGTCGTTAATTTATTGTATCGATGAATAGAAAAGAAGTTGTGTATAATAAAATTTATATTTTTTTTAAAATTGTAAATTAAAAACTCGTACTTATTGTTGTAAATTACTAATAATATGATCAATAACACAAACTTATTTTATTGTCCTTAATTGTTTACTGTATAAATAGTAATTATATATACTAAATTTTTTCTACTCACTATAATGATCGATGGACAGTCCATTGACGATAGTAATATGATACTTATTATACTACGCATTCATAAATGCTAAATATGCAACATCTACAATAATTCGTTTGGAAATGATGTACAACCCTTCATTTTTGTGTACATAAAAACAAAAGATATACGGAAGCCAGCGAATAGGAGATAGTCGCGAGTATAAAAGGTATTAAATATGATGTATGGGCTAATTACTGTTGTTTAAAATCGATAGTATTTAGTATTTATTGTGAACAAGTAAGGTTTATAAAGGTTCAAACGTTGGTAAACAAAAACAATACCTCTGCAGCCATGTTATTATAATATCTGAAGAAGATATTTTGTGAACCTTTTGTGCGTAGAATTACAAGAATATATTATATATATTACAATACTATTATAAAGGTATTAAATAATAAGTGTCGGGACGTCATGTTTTGTTTTTTTTTTCCAAAAAAGGTATTGTCCTCCTCATTTTGGCACAATTGTTATTTGCTACTAATTCGTACTAGATAATAAAACGCTGTTCGGCATATATTTTACAAACCGACTAACTTCTTCTTCTTTTAGGTTTGGTCGGCCACTATAACCATCCCGTCAAACATCAAATTCTCCAATTCTCCCTGTCAGCTGCTCTTGCTTTACAATTTGGTCCTCCATTTAGAGATTTCACATTTCTCTTCACCGCGTCTTCCTATCTTAGTGGAGGACGTAATAGCGTAACGTATAATTGTACACTTATTTCTCTAAACAGAGACCGCGACCCTACAAGCCCGTAGAAACATTTGTTTCCCGATAACAGGCCGATTAACAGGACATTATATTATATTATTATCAATAATCACCGATTTCGGTAGTGCTTTCAATATTGTATACGATAAACGGTCGGAACAGTGGTGGATTTATAGGCAATAATAATATTACAGTCGACGTGTTTGAGATTAAATTGCTATTGTGATCGTTACATTTAGCGTCCGATTTATAGTTTATATTATACTGTTGCGATTTAAAAGTTATATTGCACCGAGCGTATGTCGAGTATTCACGAAACACAACATCGATTCGTTATATCTATCGAGTTTTCGATCCATAATATTATTATATGTCGTTAAAACGAAATTTATTGGTAGGTACGGTCGTAATAATATTATAAGACGCACGTTACATTTAATTAACTGTAATATTATAATATATACCTATTATTATAAATTATTATGTTCGTTATCGAGTCCGTCATCCATCCAGAATTTCGTTGTAACTATGGGTATAACATAGATTATATTATACACACCTCATTAATAATTATATATAAAAATATTATTATATAGGTGATGTTAAAATGTATACATTAAATTAATTAATCGATTTACAATGTATCATTTCGTACATAATATAAGTATAATACAAAATCTAAAAATATTTTGTGTAGTTTAAATGTGTTTAAAATAATAGAAATTCGACATGTCGAATGTAGACGTTATAGTATTATAAATAAATAAGTAATATTTAACTGGTAAAATGGTGATATATATATATATATATTTATTGATCTACTTTAGATGCGTATTTTTTTTTTTTTTAATATAATCAATTACCTACAGGAAGACTAATATATTATGTGAAAACTAACGTTGGGGTTCATTGTTAAAAAAAAAAAATTTCTTTGAGAAACACCTAGTTATTTTGATGAACATTTTCATATTTGTAGCATACCTTCTCATACACTTAAAACATTGAAGGGGATATTAAACTGCACAAAAAAAATGTGTAGTGGTTGAGAAACCTTGTCAAGGACTGAAATCTCTGAGTTTGAATTTACAGCACAATAGCTAAAAACAATTAATTTCATGTCGGCATATTAAAGCCGCTAGTCTTGGCTCATATTTCGTCAACAATTATTTGGAACGTCAAAATAAGAAAATACATTTTGAGAGATGAAAACTCTTCTCTTTGACATGGAAAAAATAATACATAGGTATACATTAATAAAATTGCAGAGAAAAGTGCTATGATAGTGAAATAATAATACTGTTTGAAAAAAAAGTTTTCCGTTTCAATTATGAATAATGAATATACTATCAAGAAAAAATACTTGCGACTTTGTTTAAAACAAAACAAAAAAAAAAAAAGGTAAAAATACTAACGAGAAAAATGTAGTTGTTTTTAGAGTTATTTACTTGTTTGTTTAAACGCTTATTATTTTTTTCCCGATACAAAGACTGTTATGGGTTCACTGTAAAATTAATAAAATATATAATTGTTATTAATAATTCTTTTTATAAAAATTGCATTGAAAATGTTATAGTTTAACTATACCATTATAAAAAAATCTGATCATTTTTATTACATGTATTCAGTGTACACTATTAATATATGTTCAATTTTATTATTTTCGAGATACTTAAACGATCATACGAACATAAAAATGCCAGAAAATCCTGAAAGTCATACGGATATGTCCTGTTTTGTTTTAAACTTTGATTGTTCTGCTTAAAATGAATTACATCGTTTGTATAACAGATTGTATAGAAGATTTACTATTGTTAATATAATCATTATGACATTTTAGTGTTTTACTACATTTTTAGTTTTATTGCTACACAAAGTCATAAACAAGAAACTTTTGCCATTCACACGAAGGATACATTTGTATTAATTATTAAACCACAAAAAAATGTACGTACATAATATATAAAAACATATTTGATATTATATAAAACCTTTGTTTTTATGATGTACAATTACATACATAATGTCAGTCAGTTTTTTTTTAGCAAGTATGTGACCGTGTATATAATATTATTCTGCAAGCTCAAGTATTTATAAAAAACAAAAATATACCGAAATGCATGTGAAAAAGATCAAAATATGAACGCGTGACTTTGAAGCTACGAGAATATTAAAAATGTATTGCTTACTTTACTCTCTTATTAGTTATTACATCATTATTATTTATTTACACTTTATGGCATTATTATGCTTTTAGATGGCTGATGTAAGTGCATATTAACATTTTATAATTATGTTCAAGTGTTTAACTCCAATCATTAATAAGACTAAATAATTATATCATATTCGTTAGTTGTTAAACAGACACAATGCGATGTTTTTACCATTACATATTAAACTCTTTTATTGTTATATGTTTTAAATTTTTAGTATTCGCCGTCCGAACTTAATCAAATTGTATCAAAACGTTGTAAGTTACATTTGTTCGTAAGAGTTATATTATTAATAAGCAGTGAGTGAGTGCTAAAAAATAATATTTTGTAAATATGTTTGAATTGAAAACTTAGATTATTTCATATTATAATATAACTCTAAGACATATTCACATTTTAATGTTCACAATAATGTTTTTCCGTCGCTATCAAATAAACATATTTAGGTTATGGTGTTGATATGACATGTTATAAAGTTTTGCAGAAAAAAAGATGAAAACAGTTTTTAATTTGATATTTCGTACATACTGTTATTAAACTTAAGTAATTTGATTAAGAAAAAAAATAAACAAGAAACGGTCGAAATCCGCTTTGCCAATGGAAACGTCTGCATTTTAATAACAGTGCCGGGGGTGCAGAGGGTGGACACAGAAAACGTGTGTAATATATAAGTTTACATTTTATTAGATTTGAGAAGTTTGCAACCCACCTTCGGAGGAAGAGCGTGGCGCATTTCCTAAAAGTTGAGCGATTATGTTTCTCCGGCTATATTATTTACATTTTCTACATTTTCACCCAAATAATAATATCCGTTAAAAATCAGTGCTTTAAAAAAAACTACTGTAATATAAAAACTAAAACTCGTTTTCTTTTCATCGCTTTGCGCTTTACACATTTACTATATTCGAGTGTCTATACTAAACAAAATATGTATTGTATGCACGCAGACACATTCGTGGAATTCATCGTATTTATTATGAATATTATTATTGACGTTTTTCTCATAAAGGTACACGAATAAAAATTTGCATAAATATTATAATATTATGCTCGAGCGGCGGTCGAGACGAATTCCGGTGCACGCGTTACCCTGAGGGTTTTGGGTGGCAAAAATATATCGAAAAAAAAATAATAAATATATAATATACGTGTAAACAAACCTTGTACTGAAATAACGCTAAGACTGAAGAAGTAATAACAAAAATTCTGTTGAAAAATACAACGCACGGTCGCGCTAATTTGGTAAACCAATAACCTAACAAAAATCGATCAAATTTTAAGCGTTCATAAAACAAACTGCGCTATAATAGATTGTTGTGAAATTATTTTGGTACAACGATTTTGTGTAACAAAAATATTATGCTAACGATATTAAATTTTATATTAATAACGGTAATACTACAAAATAGTTAAAAGTGTTAAAGTATATATTTATATTAAAATCGTACATTGAATTGCATCAATTATTATAGCTGTATCACGCGATATGTCTTCTATTGGTTTTTACATTTTACTTTACATTTTAACGTATTTATAATATTTGTTATCATTGTCGGTAATATTCGGTTTTACTAATACCAAAATAATATAATTTTATTTCTGTTTTTATTGACTAACACTCATCGAATAATTTATTCATTCAATATTCGTGACATGCTCTACTTAATATGTTAATTGAAACGTTATCGCATTAAAGGTGGAAAAACGAGCTCTTCGATGATGTGCCAACTAAGTTAAATTTCCTTCACCCGGTCATAACGTATCTCTTCGAGCTTTCTAACTCTAATAAGTAATAATTCTAGTTTATAATGTTGTAACCAGAATAAGATGGAGGCACACACCCCGTGGTTATAAAACTGATTCATTTATCGTTAAATCAAACAACGAAAACACGTCTGCTTAACACACCGGAAAAGGTGTAATATTTTGCAGTCGTCTGGATACTTGCACTGTTTTAATTATTGATTCAGATGGTGCCTTTTGCGCAGTAAACCCGCGAATGTATACCCAAACATCAATTCGTCAAGGCGATTTTATTAAAATATCCGAAGAGGTTCAAAAAAATAAAATGTTATTAAATCTTTAAGAGATTGTAAACAAATATGACGGTTCATTGTTAACGTACTTGGACACTCCACAATAGGTATAATAACAGTGTGATAGTTACAATGCAATTGATTATATTATAGTACAGTAATTATAAATCAATAAATTGTGAAATCTAAAAAATTTAGCGTGAAAGCGCGTTATTTTCGCCGTTGTTTCTTTGCCTGTTTTTAATGCAGAATAGTGATAATATATCACACAATAATACGAGGCGATAGAATGCTTTCGATTGGTATGTCGGACAACTCAAGTTTGGTAATTACTGTTGTGTATAAAATGTATAGCTCGGAAAGTTTCCAAGGGGCATAACTACTGGCTCCTTGTAGACCACCAGAGTTAAGGTAATCGCGCGAATGTATTGGACAGCTGATGCGGCGGGTAGATTTAAGTGTAGGTACTTACAGGAAGGCAATGGACGGACGTCGGTGGATGATTCGCGGCGGTCGGGAGCGGAGAGGAGCACACGGTCGTGGTGGCGGTTTGGTCACGATCGCGGTTATAACCGGATACGACCTGCACGATACCGCCGCGTCCGTTGCTCGGAGCAGCGGCGGTTGAGTCTGCGGTCGTCGTGGAGGCGGCGGCGGTGGTGATGGCGGTGGAGGCAGCCGGCTGTACCGGTTGGATCACCGAGTCCACGGTAAAATATCGGGTCGCAGTCATCGGTTTGCTGAGTCCGACAAGTCGGCCGACGGCTACGTCGCGCGGTGCCTGCCCGCGGGGGTTTTCGTTCTACGACTGCAGCGGAGACGGAGTCGGCGACCGGCGGGCGGCCGTAGGAAATTCGCCGGGTACCAGCATGATAATGATATTACATTGTGTATTACAACTGCTAGACAATAATATAAATATCACAACATTTTTGGCCGTTTTTCGACGTTATACGAATATCGCTATAATTTAATATTATTACGATATTGATATAATTATTACGATGTGCGCGTCGAACCACCGTTTAACGACGATAGTGTGTACTGTGTTTAACGCGCGTTGACTTCTACGTGTGTGGGTGCGCGCGCACGCGCGTTCGACCCGTACTGTTTGTTCAAATGCACCGACGGCGATGGGCCTTGTTACGCATATAATTATTGTCATATTATAATATTGTTATTAATTTATTTTCACGCGCACACACGCGCCCGTCGCCGCCGACACGGTGCCGTACAAACAACAAAACTGGCACGCTGAACATGTACCTGTGTCGCGTACGAGCCTTCAGTGGGGTCAGCGTATACGATTTATTTGGCAGGCAGGTGCCCCCATATGGGGACGGTTGACGTGTGTGAGCGAGAGTCAAAGCTCTTCAGAACAACGAACCCATTTTATTATATCGTTAGCTGGTGCTTATGTTTTGTACATAATATTATTCAAACGGAAGTCGCCAGGACGGGGCAAACGTCTGTACTGATGTGCATTTTACCGGTAAACTTTACCAAATGTACGGTATACCTATCTACTTGTCTATAACTCGTTGAATGATATTGCAATTATTAATAACCACCGTCGTGGTTGTAAAAATTAAACTGTATTGTCCATATAACGATGAAAGCGGTAGATCCAATTGTTATATAATATTATTACGTGTTGACTATATAGTCATATATATATATATACGTATATATATAATACATTACGATCGTTGAATAAGTGTTATGAAATGTTATCAATTATCATATGTTATCTGTATGCGATGTGTCAATTGGTTACTGTATTAGACTCATAATCTCATGATGCCAAAAAAAAACCCTTTTATTGAGTAAATTTATTTTATCGTTGAAATTCTACACGATAAATGTACGACACCACGACACTCACAATACTACATACGAAATGTCTTTAAATGATATTATGCGATAAGATTGTTGCCATTACTAATTTTTCCTCCTATACATAAAATATTATAACGTTTCAATCGTAATTTATTAAAATAAATAAAAAAGTATTATTTTTTTCCATCAGATTATTGTTTTACGAATTTAATTTTTCGTGACGACAAAAGTAATATTGTTAATAAACGAGCATCTACATTATCAGCACATTTGGCTGTTGTAGTCTTCTCGCAGCGGCTGTAGTGTTCGTTGAGCCGTTTCCGCTGTTTTCAACTGCAGTTTTAAACGTTTTATTTCCATAATATTATTATATTACAATAATACGATACCGTGATTGCACAACAACCGCGATGTCATACATATATTATACTATTCAATAGGTAATAATATGGTATACCAATAACGGGCTACGTAACAGTAAATAGCATCGAAGGCACATTTTAAATGCCTTACATTATATATTCGAAGCGCGGTCGCAAACTGCAATTTTTTTTCTTGAAATTTTGTCAAAACCGTCCGCGTCTCTCGTACATCTTTTATGCTGCCAAATGGTATTATGACATTTAAATCGCATTAGCGTTATCGGCTCCCAGCACTCGGCATCGCGGAACCGGACGCGTATATGGACGTCGTGTACGTGATTCAATTGCAGAAACACTGACCCGATTTGCATATTTTCTTTGATAACGCATACTATCGCAGCGCTTCCATGTGTAATATATATAGGTACGAACGTTTTTTATCGCGAAAAAAAATAATACACATAAATTAAACATGTAATATATTTTATGAGCTCAACAGGCGATTTCGACTGCGTCATGTTATAATTTAAATTATTATTATTATTATTATTATTATTATTATTATGATGTCCCGATTTCGGATAGCATAGTATTATTATATGTGACCGCAGATATAATATAGGTACCGGCTTAAAGGTACCTAATACCTATTACCTATATTATATTATCATGAAAAACGACGTATATTATGAAACCCGAGTGAAATATTCGATTTACGAAAAAGAAATATAATTATTGTTATTATTATTTGGGTTAGTACGTTGTTGCAGGTGCGAAATCGGGTTGTAAAACATCAATATACTATATTATTGTAATACACGAGCACCGCCTACCTAAACATATATATATATATATATATATATATATGTGTGTGTGTGTGTGTGTGTGTGTGTGTGTGTGTGTGTGTGCACAAATGCCTTAATTGATCGATTTTCAAGCAAACAAAAATTGGTTCGTTGTATATATATTATAACAGTATATAGATATAGGTACTATTACATAACTACGCGACAACGGTAATAATTATTATTGTCACACTATTATTTCGAACGCGATCGTATAATACGAACACGCGTGCGTATATAAAATTCGAACGGGAAAACTAGGTGCCAAAAGTAACTGTTTTACCTATATTGCATAATTTATATAACCCGTGTCATAGTTGGTAATTTAACGGGCGATTATTATACTATGCTAATAAACTTATAAATAAAATATGAATCTATAATCGGCGAGTGTAGTGTTACTCGGCAAAGCGGTTCAATGTGACAGTTGGATTAGCAGCTGTATGGTTTAGGTGGATGTCGTCTTCGGTTTATTGTAGTCAAATAATAATATATTACGTGTTTACGTGCACAGCTTAAGATCACCGCGGCGACGCCTCTGAGAAAACACACGAATTGGCGCTTTTTTTTAAGAGGGACCCAAGTCACATACTCGAAGAAAATAGTTTTATGGTAAATCGTTTATCTTCCCGTCTCGTCGTTATTTTGTGCAAAAAACCCATTTGCCGTCGCATCATTTTTATTCGTAGAAAATTGATTTAAATATTTACAAAATTATGCTAAAAGGTGTAAGTATACCCCGTACCCATCACGTCTATTATGCAATATAGACATAGCCATTCGAATAATTATTTATTATTTATTTGATTAAATGGTAATAATATTAATAATATATTTCCAAACAAACAATAACATTTTTTTTCAATAACAATTAGCATGATAAGTTTGTTCACCCCCTATAAGCTAGTGTTGGAGATGAAAAGTTCTTAAATTAGCCAGATTGGAATAATATAGTTTTATATTAACAGTAAAATAATATAGGTGATTAAGCTTTTACATATTTAAAATAATAGTAATAGAACATAATGATATACATATTTTGATCTGAGATGAATACCTACAGCTAATAGTGTGATATTTATGACATTTTTACATTAGTAAATGAAAAATTGAATAATAGATACATTAACAGATAGTGATTAAATTCTCTTTAATATATAACCTTTAAACAGATTAAAATTAGAGTAGTGATTAATATTTATTTCCAAATTTTTACAGAGCGTTATTGAACAATTCAGATAACTCATGCTACCAAAATGCTTATTATAAGATGGCGCAATTACATTGATATTTTTTTTAGTCTAATGTTATAACTATAATAATATATTGGAAAATATTTTTTATGTTTATAAGCTGACAGTAGGGTATATTTATTAAGCAGTTTATTAAAATTTTGTATATTAAATTCCTTATACAAAAAATCAGTATATTTTGTACAACTAGGCAAAATTAAAATAAATATAATAATTATAATCATAATATTATTCTTACTGTATTTAAATGGACATTGTAAGTCATATATCGATTTCATATAAAATAACTGAATGCACAGATGATATGATTTCAAATAATCATAAATAATTTTAGAGACGATACGGCTGCGTGATACGATAAGGTATTAATGAAAATTCTAAAATTTATTTCTGATACGATTGTAAATCCTTTGGTACATATGTATAATATAAGTATTAAAAACAGTATAAGTATTTCCAGATTACTTTAAACTAATAATAATTAAACCATTATACAATAGTAGTGAACTTAAAAATATGAGTAATTACAGGCATATTTTTATGTTATCCAATTTTTCAAAAATATTTGAAAAAATAATAAAAGTAAGATTAATTTCATATTTAGAAAAAAACAATATATTTTCTAAAAATCAATATAGTTTCAGACTTGGTCTGGGTACTGAAACTGCTCTATATAATGTAACACAGTTTCTAAATGATTTACTTGATAATGATAAAAAATTGATCGGAGTTTTCTTAGATTTGACACTATAAACCATGTTACGTTAACACGTATTTTACCTAATTTTGGAACAAAAAACAAAAACCTACATTGGTTTGTAAGTTACCTACATGACAGAAAATAAGTAGTAAAAATATATGATAAAGTAAGTGATGCTAATTCTATTAAATATGGTGTATCACAAAATATTGTCTTAGGACCTACTTTGTTTTTATTATATATTAATGCAGTATGTGATGTAAATATTTATGGTAAAATAGTGACGTACGCAGACGATACATGCCTATTATTTTGAGATAATTCATGGGAAAATGCCATACGAAAAACTACTAAAGGATTAGGTATAACATATAAGTGATTAAGTGGTATGGGGCTAACTATACTAACTGTAACATCACAGTCTATGAATTTATAATTGTAATAATTTCAAATTAGACAATAAAATTTCTAATCCACTTTATTCCATCATATTAAAGAAATATCGAAAATTCGTTATTTTGGAGTCATTTTAGATAACAATTTAATGTGGAATCTACATATATATAATTTGGTTGTGAAGCTATGTTCCATATTGTATATATTTATTAAACTGACTTTATTATATGCTACCACTTCAAACTATTCGAAATGTTTATTTTGCATTTTATCAGTCAATTTTCCAATATAGTCTCCTGGCTTGGGGCGGAACAAAAAATAATGCTTTTAGAAATCTGGAGTTAAATTAAAATACAGTTCTAAGAATCATTTTGAATAAAAAAAAACACAGGAGGTTCAACAAAAAATAATTAAACATTTTTGGGCATTCTATCAGCCAGGCTATTGTATAAAAAAAATTCATTAATATTCTCAATTAATGAATACACTAAAATAATAAAAAAAAATAAAATTGAATTTACTTATAAAAGAACAATTAGAGCCTATGATATCCCGTCTAATATATCAATAAGACTTTTGGAAAGTGTTTGGTTTATTACCTTGCTCCAATATATTTTAATCAAATGCCGACTGTCGAAAAAAAAATATATTCAGTGGTGTACTTGTAGAAAAAAAATTAGTTTATAGATGGATTTACTCTGAATTATAAAATTCTTACAATAAAAGTCTTCATTAATTTATTTTAAATAAATTTTAGATTTAATATTTAATTTTGGTTTTTAATTTAAAATTTGTAGTTTTGCATGTTTATGCATGTAGTTTTAGTTGTAATGTTGCAAAAAACTTTTATTTGTATTTTTGTTTTTTTATCATTTATATCGATACTGTACCACACTATTTAGGTTATGTTACTATTTATTTTAAATTCATATATTTTCATTAGTTAATACTATATTATATTCAAAATGTCAACCAAAGAATGTTAACTCCCTACTCCATTACAATCTATGCTTACAGGAGTAGTACTTATATTTATATTTTTATTATATTATTATAGAGAAAATCGAATATATTATTTAATATATATAACTATTAGCTGTTGTTTATTAAAATATATTGATCGCAAACTATTAAATACAAAAAATAACTTACGGCTTAATCGCACAATATACTCAATGTATATCTTCCATTTTAACTGGAAATCAATAAATAGTCCTAGAAATTTAATTGAATTTAATCTTTCAATATTTACAAAAGTGCAATTAATATAATCTATTTTTCAGATAAAATGTATTATATACCTACCTATATAATCTCTGCTCAGTATTTGGATTTGTATTTTAAATATTTAAAACAATATATTTAGATTTAGTTAAATTTAATTTAAGAAAATCATAATTCAACCATAAATTTATTGTTTTAAAAATTTATTAGCATTAGTGTATGATTTATAAATATTTTTTTCTTGAACGAGAATAACAATATCATCTGCAAAACATAGTATATTAACATTAACATTGGCTTAAATCAATTTTGATTAACACCTTATTTAAATATGGGGATTACAATGCATCTTTTATTGTATGAGTGGATTCTTGTAGAATAGCGATTCTCAACCTTTTTTATACCCACGTATCACTTATACAGCTTAAAAATTTTCACATACCACTACCGTTAATAATTTTTTTTTTGCTTATCAAAAATATATACGTTATTTTACATGTATAGAATTTTATTTTATTAAGAACTACAAAATTATGACAATATAAAAATTTAATATGATTAAATTTAATGTTAACAATGATTTATTCCATTTTTTTTTTTTATAAAAGGAGATTTTCTTCGCGTACAACAGGTTGAGGAACGCTGTTGTAGAAAAATGTATATTAAATAGTAACATTAGTGGACAAAAGATACTACAAGAAATATTTTTAAATTTAAAGTTTGTAATATTATATTCATAGTAAAAAGTAATTTTCGTAATATGTTTTTCGATTTCGAGTAATCGGAGAAAAAAATAAAGTCATTAACATGAAATTTGATTTTCCAACTTATTTTCTCCTGATCTTTATTTAAAATATTATATTCAACATTTTCTCCATATTAATAAAAAATGTATTAAATTAATTTGAAATACTGTTATTATCATTTAAAACTGTTTCATTACATAGTTTAATTTGTCAATGATAAGCTTATTTGTATTTGACTTGTCAGCTATTTTGTTAATAATTTTACACATTAGTGAGGATTATTTTGATATTCATGCAATGGATTTTGAGAATATATTTTTTTGCATCATTGATTAGTATGTACAATATATTAGAAATGTAGAATACTATCTATATTTTTGCTTTAATTTTATATCAAACGGACGCTTATATAATAATTTAGATAAGTTTTGTTTATTTGCCATTAAGTCACTAGTTCTCTATATTTTTGTTTTTATTAGATATGAGTTGATTAATAAACACTATGGTACTAGGTATGTTGGATTTTTAATTGCTTCCTATATTGATTTTTTCTTAGGAATCTTATTTTATGGATACTTTTGTAACTATTTCAATCTATTTTTCTGTATTATTGAAATTCATTAGGTTATTTATATTAAATTTGCAGTGAACCTTTTTCAGAAGATTGTTTTTACTTTTGATACATTTTATAGAATTAGAAAGCTTATTATTGTTGCAAAGTGATCGGTAATTTCTAAATTTAGAATAAATGATTGTATATTAAAAATATTAACATTGTAACAGTAACTATGTGATCAATACAAAATTTGGTATTATTAGTGACCCAAGTATACTTATTAATACAAGGAACAAAGTTATGACTTGCCAACATATTTAGATAGTTGCAGGAAATATTTTGATCTTTAATATTATTATCGTCAGCTATTACATAATAAATAATAAATAATTGCTGTTAAGCTGTTCTAGATAATTATTTAGACTCTTAATAAAAGTTAAAACTAATAACATTACTTCTTTTGCAATTTTGTTTATTTTTAGGTTATCTTTTGCAAAGATAGTCATTCCATCACATTTATTGAACTCTCCATATGAATATATTATAGTATAATATCTATTTAGCACTAAGTTAAAATCCACAGTTAACCATGTATCACTTAAAATAATAATTTTAAAACTATTTTTTTGATAATACAATGAATAAAAAAATATTCATTTTACAAGACAATATGTAATATTGTATTATATTAGATTTTGTTAAAATAGATATAATAATATATCACTGATATAGTTCTTAGTAATTTATTAGAAAAAATAATAAATACGTTTTTTTTCAATTCTCAGAGCACAGTGATAAATGTATTGATTTTACAATAATGTGTGTAGGTTTTATTTTTTTGTTTGTCTGAAGACACTTTTTTTAGTAGAAAAAAATGTTATGGTCATAAACTTTGATGAAGATTTACTTTAGAAAATTGGATCTAGTTGATACTTTTGGGAAGTTAAAATTGAAAATTCTCAGCATTTTTGATGTAATCAGAAAAACCCAAAAACAAAAAAATACGTACACTTGTTAATATTTTAATATAATTTATTATAAAATTATTTGTTTCATAATAATGGTTACTAAAAACTACAAAGACCGAATTCGCTCAAAACTATTCTTTATTTTATAAAATTATATAGTATATATCAGGGGTGGCCAAATTGCGGCTCGTGGTATTATTTACAAAAACCAAAATTTTCATTTTTTTATATACAATTATATAAAAAAAAATGTTTTTTATTATATTAGGCTATAGAGTATAGATTAATAAACAAAAAAAAAAATAAAAATAATATAAATAATAAATAAAAAAATTTAACATTAAGCTAAATTTGTTTGCTTGGTATTTTTTTCGTGTCTATTTTTTTAGTAAGCTTCTTAAGATCTGGTTGAATTGATGTAAGAGTAGTTCTTAGTAATTCTGTGAGATGATCATCAGTCAAATTTGAACGATATTTCGACTTAATTATTTCATTGTTAAATAAAGCGATTCATATGAATACATCGTTCCGAAAATTGGTATTAATTTTACCGCATAGTTTTTAATATTTGGGTATTTTAATATAGAAATATGATTCCAAAATTTCAGTATAGAGAAACAATTGTTCATAAACTGTTTAAGGCCTTCATCTTCTAATAGCTCCAAGAGTTCTATTCGAGATCCGCTTTATTTGTGGCAATAGGATGTGATATTGAATCTGTTTTCAATGAAATTAACTAAAAATGGATTTTCTAAAAATTCAAATGAAGGTTTCAATGCCTTTAGGTCTCGAAATCATTCTTCGAAGTCGACAAATAGAAATTCAAGTTTAAGTACTTAGTCTTCACAATTCATTTTTATTTCTGATTCTATCAAACACTGTTCTATTTTTTGTAAACATGAAAAGTGAGTAAAATCGTTTGGTTTTAAATCTTTTATAAAAAGTTTTATTTTATTTTGAAAAGTAAATACTTTTTGTCCTATGTCATTAATTAATTTATTTTGACCTTAAAGAGATACATTTAATATTGATAAATGTTGCAGGATGTCGGTGAAAAATGCCAAATCTTTTAACCAATTTGAATTTGAAAGTTGAGGAAAACTTTTATATTTTTCTATTAAAAATACTTAGAACAGTTCTAGTAATTAAAAAAATTTGGTTAAAATGTTATTGACCGATAACCTTCTAACTAAACAATACCATGGGACATCATTAGGAATATCATCTTCTATGTCTTCTGGAAGTTTTTAAATTGACGATGTGTTTTTGCACCTGACCGTATGTAATTTATAATTTTTAAAACAACATCCATTACATGATTATATTTAAAATATTTAGTAGTTAAGTGTTCTGTAAAATACAATGAATAGGTATAAAATTTGGGAAATTAGTATCATTTTTTAAAAGTCCTATTAATCCATTTTTACAACCCACCATATTATACTAGCTTCTATTTTTTTTATAGGAGCTCCATCATTTGAAATGCTTATAATTTTGTTTAATGGAATTTCAGATTTTTGTAGTGTTTCATCGAGAGCAATCTTAATGTCAATACCCCGAGTGGTTTCCTTTAATGAAATTAGATCGAACAACTCTTTTTTTACATCTACATTACTCATAACATAACGAACAAATATGGCTAACTGAGGTTTATCTTGAATATCGGTAGATTCATCTAAAGCTAGACTAAGAGACAAACAATTAGCAATGCTGTTTTTTAAATTAGTGAAAATATCAAAGCTAATTGTTGAAATACGTCTTTCTATTGTATATCTTGATGCTGGTACATTTTCAACCATTTTTAAAAGATTTTAATTTTCAGGATTTAAAACAGAAATTACATCTAAAATATTTTTTGTTATATACTCGCCGTCCGTATATGGACGTTTAGCTCGAGCAATATTAAAGGCAATTTTAAAACTTGCTTCTACACTGTTGTCTGCCTCGTTAGTAAACATTGTCATAACATTAGTTTATTTAGCAAATTTTAATTTCATCGAACATAGTTTATTTTGCCTGAAATCCGAACCGATAGGAAATTCTCGACTAAATGTGTTGTGATTGGTTTCGTAATGACGTTTTAAATTACTGACCTTAAACTGTGATAATGTAAGTTGACAAATAAAAAAAAAATGGTTTATTATTTTTCTGTATGAAAAAGTATAGCTTTTTTTCATTCTAATTTAAATTCCTGTTTTTTTCTTCATATTTATGTTTAACCGCTTTTTTAGAAATTGACATCGTAACTAACTTTCGCAATAAGTATCGGTAAAATGTTATAAATATTTTACAAACAAATTAAGGTGTTCACAACAAGACTATTCAACACAGACTATTTTAAAAACGATATAATTTCATATTTTGTAATTTGATATGTTTATCGGATGTTAGCCATCTTTATTACTTTTGTGGCATAAAAGTACAGATTAGTTAATTTGGCTCTTGATATAATTGCATTAATATATGTGGCTCACGTACATAGTCATGTTGGCCACCCCTGGTATATATCATTGAATTTAAATTTAACATATCCATTACAGTGCCTACGAGATACACTCGACTCCTATCCTGGATCTATATCAGAGAGGTTACCTTATCTCCCCCTTTATATATTTTTCTTTTTACTATTTAATTTATAGTGTCAACTACCAACATATTATTACTAACTATTTAATCGGAACTATGTGGATGTTTAAACACAACTTAATTAAGAGCAAATAGTTTTTTGTCGCTCTTCATAACTTTTTCAAAATTGTACCTATATACATACCTATATACGTACCTATATACATACGTTGGACACTTTTAAAAAATAACCATTCGTATAACATGCTATACTAGTAGGCAGTTGTAACCGTTATAGATAAGTATTATATACACGGTATCTATACATACGTTTGCTAACGGCGTTATTGTACGACTACGACACGTCCGATTTGTAAAAAGATAATGCGCCTGGTTCGAAAACTTCAAGAAAGTGTGTTTGGTAATTATTTTCATACTGCAAGTTATACGTTACTTCGTATAATCGCGATCAACGAAAACAATTAACACGTATTATACTTTATTATACTATGCACTTTTATGACTTAATATCAATTCTGCAATTAATTGTGTTTAAGTGAACTATTGGTAATTGTGCGTTTATAACATCGATAATAGTACGTTATGTGAACCAATTATTATACATTCACATTTTAAAGTTCAAATGAACAATTAAGGAGGGGCTATATTTTAGGGGAAAATATTAAAGCCGACGATATTATAGCCGAAAGATATTTCACCCGACAGTATTTTAGCCGACAAATATTACTACCGGCAATATTTTGGACGACAAATATTTGCACCGACAGTATTTAACCCGAAAAATATTACGGTCGACAGTATTTTAACAGACAGATATTTTGGCCGACAATATTTTGACAGACAACTATTTGCGCAGACAGTATTTTAGCCGACAAATATTTTGACTGACCGTACTTTTGCCGATCATTATTTCAACCGACAGTATTTTAGCCGAATATTTATATCAATAAGTGTTATCACTTATCACAGCATTATATTGATATCTAACATTTATTTTATTTTCCTACATAGAACAATTAATTTACATACATTATTATATTATATTAATTAATATAATATAATAATACGTGTATCACAGAATATTTTATTGTGTAAAATTACACAATTTACATAGGTACATTATATTGTAATATTAAACAATCTTTTTGAAAATAATGGAAGTATAATACAGGTCCGTGCAATATCTAACCACACAGAAACTTATGTTTTAACATTTTGTTATAAAGAGCAAATGGGTCAAGGTTAATATTGACTCACAAAAAAGATATACCTACAATACAAAGCAAAAAGAGTTGTCCATGTTGTAGATATTTAATTACCGCAAGAACTAGACAGAAGCACGAACTGACGTCCAGGGGCGCATTCTGTAGGCCTGCATTTATTTAAGCTTAATATGAGCTTAATATATAAGATATGTAATCGATCTTTACAATATTAAGTCTCGCCAGAAAGAACATTTCATTGTCATTTATTAGAAAATTTATAATAAGCTGAGATGATAAGAAATGGCAATTTAATTTATGTGTCTTGTCAATTTGAACATTTGTGTGCAAGTGAATGTCCTTAATATCTCCTAATTTTAATTTTAGACGGAACTGAAATTGATTAAAAAACACCACCTGGAATTATTTCCAAGGAAAAATCAATAGAAATAGTAATCAGTAATAGACGAATCATTATATTATTGATGATTATTTGGTTTAATATAATAATTATTCGTTTAATGATCAATATTTTAAAATAACGTACCTACTTATACGGTTATGGACTAATCGACTTTAAAGACATTTTAAAACAATTAATTGTATAAAACTATATTATAATAAATCATCTATCCCTAATGGATAACTATTGTATTCATTTTATCACACAAATAGTATGAGGTAAATTTTTATAGTAGGCTGTAGCCTGGAAGTATAACTATAATGTTTAAAACGAATTTTCATTTCATGACCAAATTTATTATAAACTTTTAGACATGTCACTTACTCTCCTTACACATAATTAATTAACATAAATATCACTAAACATGGATGAATTATAATTAGATATATATATGAATATTATAAGTAGGTAGTTATTAAGTTATATATGAACACAGTAAATGTAGTTTGGAACCTAAAGCTTATACATTTAATTGGATATTATATTATTTATTCCGTAAACTGTTACAGATGCCTATCGAGGGCTAAATTTGAAATAGGTAATTTTAGAGAATCGATCAAAAAATAAATAAAAATAGTTATAATATTGATTTTATTCGTTCTTCACATTGTATATCATAAATAATTGACAGTAATTTTATGTATTTATTGACCTATATGAACAGAAAAAAAAAAGAAAATAACAAGGTTCACAAAAAAATATATTATCTTCGGTTGTGTTCTATTTGTTGTAGATGTTTGGAAACTTATTTCATGATGAAGGAAAGATTTTAATTTGGTCGAATCATTAAAATAAAGTATTTAAGCCATTTAAGTTCGCTCAGTTTAAGTTTACTTAACCGACGTACTAATTTAATATTTATAGAGTATGTGTATTCTGTACTATAGTTCAAAAAAAAAAAAAAAAATGCAACCAATGTTTAAATTTTGGTATTTGGCCCTGACGACAACTTTTGAGTAAACAGAAATTATAAATAAAAAATATAACTTATATAGTCATATATATATTATATATTATAATATATGATTATATGATATTGTGTACTACTTATCTACTATGTTAAGCAAGAAATCATATTTATGTAATAATGAGTTATATTTGTTTAGTTTTTTATACATAAAGAATAATAGTGAACCAATAAAGAAAAATTTGAATTTCATTAACACGGTATCGAATCATAATTTTTGAATTATTTTATATTCAATGGAAGTTTCAATTGTTAATCGCAACCATTGACTTATAAGTCCATGATCAAAACTATTTCATCTACACAATCTAGTGGACATTAGCTATCTGTATTTCAATCGTTCTCAATGGTTTTTGTGTACAAAAGATAGAGCCACCTATACGTGTGTGTTATATATTTTAAATTATACACGTATACACTGTACTGTTTT
This sequence comes from Pentalonia nigronervosa, assembly GCA_014851325.1. NCBI lineage: Eukaryota > Metazoa > Arthropoda > Insecta > Hemiptera > Aphididae > Pentalonia > Pentalonia nigronervosa. Next base: position 203,928 of record JACXSJ010000460.1, on the reverse strand, counting down.
TTTATATTTGATAAACAACTGTTTTATGATTGTAGTAAAATCCACAAAACTTTTAACCTCCTCCCACAGTCATAATTCATTTTCAAGTTTTGTCGTATCTAAGATTTGATTTGATTTTTTTTTTTATATAGTCTTTTAAGATTAAATCACACGTTTCAAAAAATATATAAACGAACACTGAATAATACTTTAGGAACGATCAGTTAGGTTGATCTGCGATAGGGCACACATGTGCCTAAGAGTATAGAAGTCTGCAATATCTGTGGAGGATACTACAGGTGACAATATTATTATGGCAATTGGACTAGGAAGTAGTTTTAATGATAACATTGATAACCACGGAAAATCGGGAAAGATAAGTGCAGGCCAAGTGTGGAAGTAGAGTGAGTACTGGGTAGGTATAGAAGTCTCGGTCGAGTAAATAAAGAAGACTGAGTGCTAGAGCTAGACGAGCACTGCTTAATACGCAGACCGGGGAGAAGACATTGCAATTAAAACAGAATGGATTTCCAATATTGCATTATGATTAGAATTGATTTAAACTAGGTAAGTATGAGCTTATAATTAAACGAGTGATAAAAAAAAAATGTAGATAATTAAGGTAGAACAATACAATATTTTGTTATAAGGGTTAACTCGTTCAATAATAAAAACATTGCAACACCAAGGCCGAGCCTCTGTCTCGTTAATTAAAATCTAATGATTAAAGTACCAGCGCAGGTATGCGTGTTGGGGAGTTTGAGAAAGTAACGTCACACTTTTGAAATTAAATATATTTAAGTGCTACAATAAGTTTTAAATAAATGGACACTTTCAGATCGTTACTTAGACAGAAGCGCTTGTTCAACAGTGTTCAATATAATATTTCATAACATAATAGAGGTATATAATTGATAAAATTACTAAACAAATGATAACATCATTAAACTAGATGCGCAGCATCATAGCACACTATAATCTTTGACTAACAATTATTTATTATTATTATTATTATTATTATCATCGATTCAGTATGAAATTTTGTCAGACTCGTAGGTGAAGAACTCATAGCGCATTAGGACATCAGATCATCAGTATACTTCACTTGAAATTATTTCCCAGCAGTCGTTTAGGCACTACGGGCCTCGATGACATTACCAGACTGTCGTGGTCGGACGAATGTCTATTATAACTAAAACGTATTATTTTTATTCTTCAAACATAATATCATACATTTATGCACAAAGAGCCGGCGAGTAATACATTTTATCGCGCTAAAAACGATTTCAAACAAAATAATAATCCAAAGACGGTATAAAATATATGTTGCCATTTGAGCAGCAAGTTCAATAATCGACGAAATCAACGAAACGCCGGCGAATCGAATTCGTCAAGAAAACAATACCGCGCGGCCCTGAAATATATATATTTTGCAGCCTCAGTTTAGGTATACGTATCGGACTCGCGCGTGTTCCGTAGTAGATACGTATAGAGGTACTGTACACAATTATTATATCGTTCCAAAATTCTGGCCATGGTCACGTCGTTATTTCAGTTTAATGTAATGACGTGTATGATGTTGTATACATGTGCGAACATCTGAATAATATCGTCGGTGTCAGGCGTACTAATACATAATAATAATAATAATAATAATAATAATATAACTCCGCGAGAAGTTCTCGATCATTTGATACCCATTTACGAAGCAACACGAAACCCAGCGTGTCGTCGTCATCGTGTTGCTTTAATTATGTACAATTTCGTCTGAATTTTAACGGTTCTCGTTCTATATATTATAGTATTGTATTCGCGGGACGACACGTGGATGATAATCATCTTCGCGAAAATCTCGCACGTGTGCTCGTGATGCCTATGCGTCGGTTACGTTACAATAATAATAATATATTCGTACAACTATAATATATAATTATGTGGGTACACAAAATGGGTACTGCGTTGGCGACGTTTACGACGATATACGAACGCAAGTCGCGTGAAGTCGTTTCTGAATAATATATATTATAAGTTATAGCTCATTTGGAATTGTTTTGCTGCGGTACAAAAGTTTTTCGCTTGTTACGCGGCGAAATCCAGTCGTGTTGCAGCAGCCCTAAAACCTCCCGGGAAGTTGTCGAGATAGTTTGCGGGGATAATTTTTTTTCTAGGAATAGTTTCAAGTTTTGTGCGTAGAAAAAATATTCGGGTGCCAAATCTCTCGTTTTGCTCAACGTATTATCTATAAAACTGTTTAAATGTATGCGATAGGTACGGTTTATGCCGTAAGAAAACCGTTACTGGTAGTTTAGACCCGAGACATTATTATACGCGTATGATGTTCCACAAAGTCGCAAAAACAACGGTAGACCCTTATACTGGGCCTTACTATACATTATAATAATATACATCATATACACTAAACTCGATCGGCCCATAGTATTTTCTTCGTGTCCTTGTATATAGGTGAATTTCAATAGGTAGGTAATTATATCTGATACTTTAAATTACATAACATAAATCCACTTATACAAAGAAGATTAAAAAATATGTAGGTATACCAGTGATCTGTTGACTGTATGACAGTGAATTTCTTCTGAATATTTAATGCACAGAAAAATATCCTATTCTATTACCTTATCTGTTCATACAATAAATATATTTTCAGTTTATCAGTTAATTGTTTCCCATATTTATCAGGTGATTTGTGGAGCTATACAAGAACAGTTCATACAAAAATACTATAAATATAATAAAATTATACATATTGTACTTGTATAATAATATTCATTTTTTTAATTATCTAAATAATATTGGAAAAGTATCAGTTTAACTTTCTAGAGGTTTAAGTCGAAAATATTTTGCTTTCATTTAAATAATATTCAGATTTGAGTCAGATATCATTGATTAATAATTATAAAATATAAATAAAGTGGTATATAGAAGCCAATAAGTTTATAACCAGTAGGTTGGCACAATGGTACTTATGTACTAAAACTAGATGTTATAAATCTAATAAAAGTCCTATTATATTTGTATATACGATATACCAATTCATATAAAACTAATAATTAATTCATAATAGTCATATTACATCACATTTTAAATACAAAAACTAAATATTTATAGAGTATTCAAAATTGTATTCCTGGCTTATGTTTTTAAATAATATGTTTAAAGTTTTAATTGAGTTTTTGATTTTATTTTGTTCGGTTGTCAATGGAGTGATTTATTGTTGATAAGTACGATTATATAATATATTAACTGTATTTTATATTTGTTTTAAATTTCAATCAAATTAAAAGCTATTACTTCAGACAAGTAAATCCAAAATGAATCAAGATAAAATTAAAATTAATGAAGTGGGCAAGACATTTTTTGAAATTCAATTTGATGCTAAAAAAAAAATTATTACTAGGTTAAATATTTTATATTTAGTTGTTAATAAAATGTACAAATCGGTGTTTTGTAAAAATACTATTATAACGTATCACAGGTTAACTGATGAGATCAACGATTTTAAAAATAAAACTGAGAAGTTTAAAGGTAAAAACAATCGTTTAAGTAACAAATTGAAAGATAATTACGAATATTTAAAGAAGATTTTGGAAGAGAAAAATAATTTTGAAAAAATATTAAAAGAGGAAACTACTCAGCTAAAACAAGTTTGAACAATTATTTCAATTGTTTGAAATTTGAATATTTTTAATGACAAAATGTCCTTCACACTTAAAAATAAACACAGGAAATCGATTCTATGGTAGAAACAGGCATAAGTAAATTAAAAGAAAAAGACGATGAATTCATTAGAGAAGCTGGAAAAATTAAATCGATTACTGCTATATATGGTGGGTTGTACTTACTTATTGTAAATTGTAAAACATAATATTAATATTATATTTTGTACGAATAATTAATCCCTATGTCGCAACTTTTATACACTGTGTAAAACGAAATAAAAATATTTTTTCATTTAATTTCATTTAATCAGTCGGGAGATTAAACAAGTTGGATGAATTTTCCAAACAAGAAAAACTACTCGCACAGAAATACACAGATATTAAAAAACAAAATGTAATCACTGATAAAAACTATGAGGTTGCATTGAAACATATCGAGGAAAATAAGTTTAGAAGTGAAGAAATGTAAGTGTTTTTATGTAACTGATAAACGTAGAAAATAATTTAAGTATTCCTATGTAATTTTAATGTTTATTAGCCGTAATAAATTATTGTTGTTTATTTCAATTTTAGGGCGAAAAGAATCATGTTAAAACGATGTGTAGATTTCTTAGTACACATGAAGAAACAATCATTGATGGTTGAATGTTCTGTCGAAGGAGCGAGTACCGAAAAGATCCTCGATCTTGGAGAAATGGTACCTACGTTTATTTTTTTGTGGATGTTGATAATAAAATATATTTATACTCATTACAGTTAGACATAAGCCATAAACAGAACGCAATTCATGAACAAAAATGTCTCGATTTGAAAGAAGAAAATGAAGCACTAAAAAAAATGCTGAAATCGAATAGAGAAATCAATGAACAAAAACATATTGATGATGGTTCGAAAAAGGAATATGTAAGCTCAGTAGGATAAAATTGTTCGAAACACCTTCATAATATTATTATTAAAGATCCGAATCGCATCGATAACATTTTTTAAACAAAACACTGAGCATGCTTACTTTTTTATGTATTTTTATGCATCCGGTTTTTGGAATTTTTAGTTAAGACACCATATTTTTAAATTCTTGAGTGTTTTATGGAAATATAAATTATATTATATTATATATATATATATTATATTATTATATTATGTTTTTTTTCAAATTAAAATCCCACTTTTCTACTAATAATTATTTAACGTATAATTATTTTTTTAAATAAATATTGACGTATCAGAATCAAATTTTGAACTTTTGAATTGGTTTTCAAGTTATTTAACTGTGCATTGACAATATGTTCATGATAATGGATTTAAAAGATATGCGAAATATGGTGATTTTAAAATTGTATTGATGAATATTAATCAATCGGCATTAATAATTTATAAAAACTGTCCAAGTATAATATTAGATCCAATAAAACAAATATTTTATATTTTTGTGAAGTCATTTTTAAGGACTATTATCCTTAGGATATACACTTTCATAGCTAAGAAACTACTCACTCAAAGTTTTAACTATATACATAAACATTTCCAAAAAAATTATTCGTTAAATAATTAAAAGTACAAGGGGGGATCTAATTTGAAAAAAATGGTCTTTGAGTACCTATATTTAATAATTCCAATAATCAGAATTTGAAGAAATTCATTATTAAAACAAAAAAAAAAAAACGTGCATGCTTGGTGAATCACTCTGTATAAAATAATATTTTACACTGTATTTACTTTTGTTACATTAATCGCCTTTAGCTATTAGAGTACAGTTCATCTAGTCATGCAGATCTAGTTGTTGATAAGTACTATTATTGATGGCAGTAAATCACAACTAGAATTCTGTGTGTAAGATATTAGTATTTTATAATATAAATTCCTCCTTTTTTCAAATTTGCAACGGGAAATCAGAGATACAATCGATGCTCAAGTTTGCAACTTTGCACAACAAACAATATAATTCTAAAAAAGTTGGCAGAATTCGTGATTAAAATTATTATTCTTGAAACACAAATGTACAAGGTCTGTTCAAAAAGTTTCCGAACTATTATTTTTAAAAATAGAAAAATTACATTATTGTGAATGTTATTAGATCAAAATAAAATAGAGGTAAGCAGCTATCTTTTTAATTAAATTTCAAATGTTTATTGCTATCTAACCATTAACTGTGAGCGTTCAAAATAGACAAGTCGTGTCTATTGTACGATTTTTAAGATGAGTAATTTTTACGAACAACGTATTAACATTAAATTTTGTGTTAAACTTTGTAAATCTTTTACTGAGATTCACAAAATGATGCAAAATGCTTATGATGATCAGTGTTTAGGACGTACTCAGTGTTACGACTGGATTAAACGCTTTAAAGACGGTCGGGAATCAGTTGATGACGACCCACGTTCAGGATATCTGTCGACATCGACAGACGATGCTCATGTGACAAAAGTCAATGCAATTGTGCGGTCTAATAGACGTTTAATTGTTCGAGAAATTGCGGAAGATTGTAACATATCGGTTGGTTCATGTCATGAAATCCTGGTTGAAAAACTTGGAATGTACCGCGTTGCAGTAAAATTTGTCCCTCGGCTGATGTCGCAAGATCAGAAAAACAACCGCCTTTAAAGTGTTTAAACCAGTCGTAACACTGAGTACGTCCTAAACACTGATCACCATAAGCATTTTGCATTATTTTGTGAGTCTCAGATAAAGATTTACAAAGTTTAACACAATATTTAATATTAATACGTTGTTCGTGAAAATTACTCATCTTAACACATTTGGAATTTAATTGAAAAGATAGCTGCTTATCTCTATTTTATTTTGATCTAATAACATTTACAATAATGTAATTTTTCTATTTTTAAAAATGATAGTTCTGGAACTTTTTGAACAAACCTGGTAGGTAGATAACCATATTATTAAAATTATTTAAAATTCAATAATAAATATATAAATTATATATTATATTTGCATTATAAATAATATATTAAAATATTTGTATTAAACATTTATCAAGTCGTATAGTTGATTATTATTTATGTTTGACATAATAGAACTCATGTTTAATAATAATAAAAAAAAAAAAATTATTAAAAAAATTTTAATTATTAATTATTTTTTTCGCAGTTAATATTGACTGTAGTTGTATCTATATTCTATAATGCTCTTTACTGGTTTATTATACATAAAAGTTATAAGATATTATTAGATTAGACTAAATTCCAATTATTAATTTTTTAATAAATAATAATCTATTATTGCATAATATATGTATTATACTATTCCTGTTCTCGCACTATTTTCTATTATACTAACCCGCTGTTGTTCGGCTACACTTTATATTATTATACCTATAAATTCAGTCGTGATAAGTTAACTGTCGAAGTAAGTCGTTAGTTAATTCGTTGCTCCGTTATGTACGTTCTATAATCATATATTTTTAACTCAAATTATGTCGGCGTCGTCTTCGGACGGTGGCGATAATCGTCCGTTTGATCTCAATAATTCAACCGGAAAAATTAAAAAGACATCCAATGCCTCCAGACTACACAAAGACTGGACCACAAAGATCAGCAAAAAAGCTTCTCAATCTAAGAAGATATCAATTTCAACTAGTCTCTTATCTCCCACACTACAACAAATTAACAAAAATCTACCAGTTTTAAACATCCCCAGCAATACATTTGATTACGGCATTACGTTATCTCATTCTATAAATGATACGTCCTTTAATATATGAATATAGATTTAGTTTTATCGCATTCTGCAATTGATCACGCAAACGTTCCCGTTGTCGCAAATGCAACAAACATCGCCGATAGTTCAAACACAAATATAAATTCCGACTTCAACGTTATACAGTCCTTACGTAATTCCGAACAGTACAATAAACATTTTTCCGCGGATTACAATGGTCCGTTATTACCATTGCGGAACATTCAGATGTCAACTAAAAAATTGACCACTGACACCCATTAAAATATGCAAAAATTTTCTTTTCAAATTTTGATAGCATTAACAACATCAATCCAATTGGTCACAAAAAAATCAAAATTACTTTCAATACTAAAGTGTCGGCAAACAACTTCCTTACCTCTCCTCTACTCGAAAACATTGGATGTATAACATACATCCCATCTACGCTGATTTACTTATACGGAAATATTGGAGTTGGTATCTCCCTAACCGAAGAAGATTTTTGGAACAGACTTAATAATACAGTCCATGCTATCTCCTTTAAACGCATCTCAACTAAAAAATATAACGTCTTAATACCTAATTGTGTTGTAGAAATCAAATTCATATCCATCCCCCAAATTCCAGACGCCGTATCAATATACAATGTCATTTTCGAAATCTCTCCTAGCGTCCATTCTCTCATACAGCGTAACAATTGTTTACGCTTTGGCCACACGGCAAATTTTGTCGCAGTAAAATTAAATGCAGCCATTGTGGCTTAAACGACCATTCAACAACTACCTACCCATCAATTAACTCTACCAACCCAGTAAGCATTTTCTGCAAACTCTCACACCTCTCAACTGACCGGAACTGCCATGAGTGGGCATTCCAAAGGGATGTTAAGAACATTATGGCCACAGAAAACCTACCCTTCCGTGAAGCAGTCTTTCTCAAAAAAAATAATTACTCCTCAAGCGCTTTTAGTTACTCAAATATTGTTAACAAACAGCCTGCGTCAAATTCTTCTCATCAAGTCCCAAGCACCTCCACGAATTCTTTTCCCCTGTTAACCTCTCAATCACAATACCACCATACACCATATAGAAAATCTAGTAATCATTCTTCTTATTATAAACAAACTAATTTTCAAGTTCCTAGCCAAACAAATTTTTCCCTACCAAACGGGCATTCCATAGATTATGCTATTAAAAATCGATCCCAGGATTCCAAACGTGCTCATACTGATCTAACATAAGTTAACGCCTTTTGCATCAAATTCTCCGAATCCTTATGTAACTCTCTCAGTCTCTCTCCCTTATCCCCTCTTCTCTTCAAAACTTAATCGAATCATCCCTCTTGTCTTGTCTCTCCATTCCAAACATCTCCGTTTATCTCTTCTAATGGTCAATATTCTTCAATGTAATGTTTGTAGTCTTCCTGCAAGACTCCCTTCTATCCAATACCTCATATCCTCCTCTAAATGTTCCATAATTCTTGTTTCTGAGACATGGTTACTTCCATCTCGCATTATTCCTCACTTTAATTTATTCAGATAAGATCGAGTCGACGGCTATGGGGGCGTCGTAATTGTAGCTCACACTTCATTTAATGTAACTTTATTAGAGATCAATCCCCCTAAAACAACTGCTCTTGGAAAATAATATTGATTTAAATTTCAACATTTTATCAAATAACAGACCCACCTTATACAATGATCTCTCCTCTAACTTTAAATTTAACCTCAATAAAGCCGATTGGCCTCTTTTTTTTCAACTCAACTCCTCTACCTCTTCTCTCGTCTAACTTTCACGCATGTCCAATTAAAGATTATGAACAGTTTACTCAAATGATCTTAGACATCTCTAAGAAAACTATTCCTATCAAACACAATAACCTTAACAATTTCCCTCCCTCTCTTCCGTGGTGGAACTCTTCTTGCCCCTAAGCCGTTTCTAACCGCAAATCCTTATATAAAACTTTTATCCATTCAGGCTCCATTCAAGATTATCTTATCTATCGCAATGTCAGTATTGCAACCACGCGTCTCTTAAAAGAATCTAAAAGGCTTGCTTTGTAAACAAGTTTGTATGAATCTTAACTCATCTTCCATTCAATCTACCTAAAACACTCTAAGCGCTTTCATAATTGTATTCTAACTCACTCTTGCCCACACAATGACATCTGGTTTGATGATTTCTGTTGTAAAGTAGCACCATGTTACGTCCCTTCGTTATCCGAAGGCTTACATCAACCAATTTTACCTGTCTCAAATTCGCCTTCTAATCACGTAATCTCCATCCTTATAACCTTAAGTGAGCTCAACGCTGCGATAGCCTTGCGTAAATCAACTGCTTCCGGTCTAGACAATATTTCCCCCGTTATGCTCAAATACCTTCCTACTAATGCCATCAATTATCTCTTGAATATACTTAATAAAATTCCTGACTGGTGGAAAGAGTTCAAAGTCATACCTATTCCCAAAACCAACTCTACCAACGCTTTTAGGCCCATTGCCTTGTCTTCAGCGTTATGCAAAATCATGGAATTTATATTAAAAAACCGGTTAGATTGGTGGCTCGAACATAACTCTATTCTCTCCGATAACTTATATCTAACCTTCAGAAAAGGAAGAGGGACATTTGAATGCCTCGCCAATTTTTCAAATAAAATATACCAATCGTTTAACAAAAAACATTTCCTACATGCCGCTTTTATCGACATTCTTGATATTTTCGACATCCAGTCTATTTCTCCTTACCAATTGTACCAATCATTACCGGACTTATATCCTTCATCAACCAGGCTGACCTAAAAATTTAATTCATTTGTAATATTTTTTTTGTTATTCAATACTATATAACATTACGCACTATCTTTGTAACTTATTATAATTGTCAAAACTAATTGTAAACAAAGTTTTCTTCTAATAATAATAAAAAAAAAAAATACCTATAAATTATGTTGTACATAATATTATTAGATTGTAAATAAGTAAAATAAAAAAAATGTTTTTATGCATTGTATATACCGACATGTGGCCTTTTAATACTCTACAGAATGTGAGCATTTCGAGAAGCAAGTTGGCGATCGCGAATGATTCGCAGGCGGCACAGCGGTCAGATAAGGAAGAGGACACTGCTCAAATATCTCATGTTATCAATTTCAACAGCAATAAGACGGAAATAAGAGCCTTGGACCGTGAGTTGCACGTGGCCGAGGTGAAGTTGTACGACATTCAGTCTGCTAACCAATTGTTGGATGGTCGGATTTGGAAGGCTGAAGACGTGTTGTTAAACGTCTACGAGAAAGCGTCGATTCGTTTGGAAGAGGTATAATTATTGTTGATATATCAAAACTACAGTCTATCCAGGGACAACGGAGTAATAATGGTCACCAAAGCCTTTTATCAATACAAAACAGTTATTTTTTCGGCACTTTCAAAATGTAACTGTTATTGAATATATAGTATATATTTATAATTATACATATAATATTATGATGTCAATCAGGTAAAACAAAGAATTTTTGTTAAACAATTTAAATTTCATACATATTATATTGTTATCATTTTTTTAAGTATAGCATTCATGTATACAAATCTTATATCAAACTAATAGTTATATACAAATATACATATTAGCTATAAGCATTCCGCAGAATGAAGTGGTACGACGTTCTCCGCAGAATATAAAATGCAATAGGTACTAACTCTATTCATACCTATAAATTTTAAATACTTATAAATTATAGCTGATAAACTAAAGATACCTACTAGGTTTTAAATTCAAATTCTATAAATTTAAATTCTTAAAAACTACTTTGTTGTTTGGGAATCTAATGTTAAAAATATGTGTTGTAGCATCGCTGCTGTAATTAATGTAAAAAAAATAAAATTATTTTCCAAAAACACATAAAACAATTTATGCAATAAATTACTGTCAATTAATAAATTAAAAAACTTGTATGCTATATATTTTATTTCATTATAAGAATGTCAATAGTAAATACAGGAACGGATAAAGGTTTTTTCCACTTTGTACGTAATAGTTTTTCGTAATAACGGTCACCCATTCTATTTTCACTTTAAAATGGCAATTTTTGAAAATGATGGTTATCGTGAAATTCAATGTCCTAAATTAACAAAATAATCTCAAATTTTAATTTTCAAAAAAAAAATAACGGACTTAGTAAGTATATGTCAAAGTCACTAGTGTATTTACTTATCTGTATAAACTGCAGTAGGCACCTATCTCTACCAAATGTACCATAATATATTTTTAAATTATAGTTTTTATAAATTACCAATGTACTTATATAAATTAAATATTACAACATTAATATAATAACATATAAATTCATTTTTAGATGATAACTGGTACGAATGACTCCCGGGAAAAAATGATTGATTTTATTCAAAATCTGTATAAAGAATTAGAATGTTTTATCATCGAAGAAGACAAATTATTAATACAATGTATCTCATAAAAATACTCACGTGAAACCAGATCAATTACTCGGCTATAGGATATTAAATAAATATAATAATTATTTAAAATGAAAATAAGTTTTGTTTTATAGAGTGTGTGAGTTATTGATTTGTATACGATTCGTAGAAATACATAAATATTATATACAATGCAAGTTTATGTTTTGTTTTATAATGTGAGGACACATTTTGCAGTAACGCTAAAGATTAATTATACCTGAGCCATTCGAAGGTAGGGAATGATTTATGCACTATGTTGTACTTAAGTGGTTTGGTTTTCACAGGAGAAAACATCTGTTACAAAAATGGATGCAAAATATTGAAAATTGTATTTTTCATTCCTGAATATAATCTCAAATATTTTAAAAACTTTAAAATAATTGTTATTTTTGTGTTCAAACAGTGTCGAATATGTGTGTATATTTAAAGCTATTATTCGGCATATAAAAAAAAAGTTTAAAAAAAATAATATTTCATATGGTATCCCACCTTATTAGAGCGCAAAGTCTTAAAATAGATTTGGTATTAAAGAATAATACAATTATTATAAACATATTTAAAATAACAATAAACGCAAAAGGTTGACTTGGACCTTACAGTGGTTACAAATTATATCTTTAAAATATATTTTTAACCATAAGTAATTTGATACACTTTTATATACCTATTTTATGAATTGTTTGAATTACAATTATTAATGTTCTTAGAAACAGTCTATTTTAACCATATTTTTTCATGATACAATAGTACATTAAGTATTTTTATAAAAACTCATGTTTAACAATTTGTAATTACAAACAAATATAATAATTTTTTTTGATATTTTACACATTATCACTTACCAATTAAGTAATATTAGATATCTAATGATACTGAATTTGCTATTTTTCTAATTGGATAAATTTGTGACTATTTATCCCATTTTAGCAGTATTATATTTTTAATAACGTATTTACACTTTATTCATCTTAGGTTATGGGTATGATAAATATACAATTCTAGTTTAACGAACTTATATAGGTACCGTTGATATTTCTGAGTAACGATTTTATAACTTGCTTAGTGCATAATTTAGAACTATTCGGCATAGCACAACGTAGAGTATAATTCTTGGATATATTGACTAATTTGTTACCTATAACATATTATTCTTTAATTATTATAACATCCGACGTATAAAATATAAATACCAGTAAAAGTATTAAAATGTTTCCCAAAGAAAGTTAGCTTAGTATATTTATAATGTATTTTTATCCATATTATGATATCACAACTAAGTTAGACATTTCTTTTGATTACTAAGTAAAACACTACTTCCAGATACACTTATGCTTGAAGTCGTTTTCTTAGATTTTATACTTATAATAACTCAGACTTGGATTATACCGTATAATAGTAATAACGGTCCATAGACTTTATCTTAAGTTTTATCTGTTCCATCGTTCTGGATAAAAATATAATACTAAATATATGTTACCTAAACATTTAAGTTTATTTATTTTCCAAGAACGTGTAGACTTATTTACACTGCCGGGTTCATTTTAATATAACACCTTTTGGTAGTGTGTAATAAATAACTAACAAACCATGAGCTATAATAGATAATGTAAGTGAAACATTTTCACGTACAATTTATGATAATGGTACGTTTTAAACATTAAACATTAAGTATATTTAGAAAGTATTTTTGAACTAAAGAACAAAAAAAAAAGGCGGACAGAATACGCAGACAGCAGTAGTTTGGTTACCATATGTGTAGAGGAGGGCAATCGTCTCCCTACGTTTACCTCAGTGCGTAGAGTATTAATTAGATTTTCAACTTATGAAAATTAATATTTTGAGTATTATTAAGTAATAATACTCAAATAATAATATAAATATAAATATAATATAATAATAAAGTAATAAGTTTATTGAGTAATATTTTTCCATTCTGAAAATTGCATAGGTATTCATAAAAAAATATATTCAAATTTCAATATAATTAAATTTAATAATATTTTTGTAAATTAATATTAACAAATCATATATTGCTCTGAATAATATATTATAAACTTTTATGTAAAATATAAACTATACAATACTTGAATAATGCAATAGTTTATTAACTACCACAGCATATCATTTAACCGATTTATTGAACTCTACATTATGGAAAAAGTGCTATCAATAACTTCAGGGATACAGGAATAGTACTTTGAATTTTATACAATGCGGAGATAATAGATGAACAATGCAAACAAATAAAGGTTAGTAAGCATATTTTCATAAAGACCTGCAATAAGAAAGATATTATTAAACTGCAGATTATAATTTGTTTTTGGAATTATTGACTCCGCAATAGCATGTACAATTTCCAACCACCGCCGATCAAATACATGTAATTATTATTTATAATTCAAACACAATCATGTATTTCATCGTCTAAAAACGATTCTGAGCCAATAACTGACTATGTCTGCGATAGGAGGGAGTATAGCATCACCTCGGCAAAGTGAAAAACAATCAGCAAATGACAGACTAAAAAAAAAATTACAAATCATTAAAAATCAATACGCTTAAAAACAATATATGAGTGTATTGTAAAATTAGTATTTTATTCCTGGCATCATAAAAAAATCCCAAAAATATTGTATCGAACCCGAAAGATATCAATTTTCTAGTTTTATTATCTACAAAAAATTGATCTAAATCGACACCAAGAAATCAGAATGCGAATTTTTTATACGATTTACAAAATAGATCACCAATCTAAATACCTAAAATACATATTTAACTTCTGGCAGTGACGACGTTTACATATTATTAAAATTGAATACAGTTTAAAATATTTTTTTAAAATTTGATTTACTTTTTATAAATACCGTACATATGATAATGTTATAAACATGATAGTTAAACGATAACGAATAATGCAAAATTTTTAAAAATGCATATTATAATTTATTGCGTACACAATTCTTACACTTTTAGATTTTAATTTTAAATAAATAATTAAATATTGGTAATGAAAAACGTTAACCCCACATTAAAAATGCATTTCGGGAACGATAGATTGAAAATTAAATTTCGTTTTCTGCCCAAAAAATTTGATTCGTATGCTCAATACATAGGTTTATAATAAAATTATTTTATTCTCGACGGAGGGACAGGCGTAGAGCGTTTCCATGGCACGAGTGGGAGTGGAACGGTTTTTTGGGGTATGCTACGGTTTGCCGGCGCCTAAGCTTTTTAAGTGCTCTTCAGTATCAGGACGGACACATGTTGACTCTAACGCGTCTACTGGACTTCAGCGCGCTGTTGGAGAATTATTTCAAATAAATTGTACCGTAATATTATACCAAGGTAAGTATCAATAATTAATCGGTACTAAGACATTAACAAATAGTTAAAAATTTCAAACGTATTAAAACTATATTTTTATATTATATAAAATATAAATATTGTCTATTATTTAAAAATAATACAAATAAAAAAATTCCACGGTTACTTTTTACTTACAGCACACTATTATTTTTTCTTTATAATCAAGTAAACAATATTATAATATCATTCAACGTAATATTCTATATTATGTTGAGTAGATGTTTTTATTTTTTATACGATTACTTAACAAATTGCTTGTTTATACTTGATTAAATAATAGACAATTGGTTCGAAATATAACAGTCAATTGATTTATAAATGTTTGTTATTAATTAATAATTGAATTACGAATCGTACAGTAATATTGTATTATAAACTATAGCGTTTTATATTTAATTTGAAATACCTCTAATAATATGTGGTATATACGTGTTCTTGAATGAAGCTTCAATGAAACTTAACCAAATCAAAGATGAATTATTTTAAATTAGTAAAAAACAAAAATTAATAGTAGATTTCTATAACACTATTTCTTTATAAGTAATAACAATAATCAGTAGTTATTAAAATGGCCGGGTTTGACAAAATTTTTTATAGAAATATAATAAAACGTTGTTTTAAGACTATTAATCATGAACAGGTTCGTCCTGATCTAAGAAAGTAATTATCAGGATCAAGTAAACTATTAAAGGAATTCCCGAATTTATCATAATAGTAAATTCAGTTTAAAAAACAATATAACGTGCAATGTGTCTTCAATTTATAATCAAGAAACACTAAATTTATTTGATATTAGTTAGCTGAATTATGATTTAAATGTATATATAGTTTTAATACGTCTAGATTTTATTAATTATATTTAAAGTAAAATTGCGATTATTTATAACCAGAAAACAAATCTAAAATATTGTTATCAAAAAATGAGTTACAATATATTATATTTAACTTGTTGTAATAGATATAAGCGATTTGAAGGGACTTATTTTGCTTCATATATTACTTTTTGTAGATTATCGAGTTGCGAGATTATATTATAAAATATAATAAACTAGTAGAAATTAGCAGTATAATATTGGAATGATTATTGTTACTTATAATACGCAAGTTTTACATTAAAAATAACTAAAAATTTTGGTGGTGTGAATTTAAATTAGAAATACTTAATTATAAAATTATTATATAAAACTAAAAAACAATTATTGTTATTGGTTTGTTCGATAAGTCAATTCAATAGATATTGTACATTTTACACATACGAAATACTGATTTATCTAATTGAATATTTATTTCAAAGAGTTATTAATTAATAAAAACTAAATTCAATATGATTACCTATATTGTTATTTAATGGATAAACACAAAGAACTATGAGACGCATTTGTTTTATTTGTGTAAAAACGAAAAGAATTGATTACTACAACTGTGAAAGTGTGACATTTTCTCATTGCCCACTGACTACTATACTGCATTAAATTACATTCAAACTAAATATATTATAAGAACTCTGTAGAAGGACGTTCTATTGAAAAAAATATGTTAGAAAACAATTCCGATACGATAAGTGTAGATTTCGAGTGCGTATCTTTAATTTTCATGCTGTAGTTTATATTGCTCTGACCAGAATATTATTTTACTATGGGATTTATGTTACTATTTAAATGTTTTTGGATATAAATGTATAATAATATGTAAAATTGATTAACTTTAACTAAAAAAAACTATTTTGTGCAACCACCGAGGTCATAGAATTTTTTTTTTTCATAAAAGCTATTTTAAATACTTAAAAAAAAATTTAAGTGTGTTTTAGCTTTAAAAATGAAATTTTTGTTTAATAATACATTATAGTTGATACCATTTTAGATGTACGTAATATTTTAAAACGTATGTAAGCCCTTATAAATAAAATTATTAACAATCGCCTACAATTCTTTGAAAATATTTAGAACTGCATTAATAATGGTTTAATGTTTGTTAAAACTACTAATATTATATTTAAATTATATTTTATACTTTTATATATTTTATACGGGTGTTTCTGTTAATCATGCAGTAACTACTCTTAAATTATATCTTTTGGATCTAATTCAGATGCCAATTCCTGTTCAACAAATACTAACATCATTGACTCCAATCAATCTTGCGTCATATAATAAATCGTTATTATCACGTCATCTTGTTATTTGTCCTTAAATTTGGTATGGAACAATTGTTATGTTCGAGCCTACTTGAGCCACTTTTGATTTTTCTGCTATCGCTTATCAAATAAATAATAATATCAAGTCTGAATGTATAGAGTAAGAGTGGTAATGTAAATCTAAAATTTTAAATCCAATGAGTCTAACTAAAATATAGGTACTAAGGAATATCTTAGTTCCTGGCACCTAAAATTGCAGGGGTGCAGGTGTATACACTGCACCCCCCCCCCGTGGACACGCCTATGTACCTAATATTATATAAATAATAATACTACAATGTAAAATTAAATTATATAAATGTTATATACAATGAAACTCTTATATCATAATACAGAATCTGTATTATGATATAAGAGTTTATCTGTATTACAGATATCGAATATCCATTTAAAGACATTATCTATTTGACGAAATATTTTTCAGAATTAAACCATATTAGAACTAAATTTATTTAACTATATTTATTAAATTTATTTTTTATGTACAATTGTTTTATATTTTTTATTTATTTTTCTTTAATACGATTTTTGGTGCCCATAAAAATTGTTAGTATAGAAGTTTAACTGTAATTTTGTAAATATAATATAAACTAGTTTAAATTGCATTATCAAAAATATTCTCAACTTTTGTCGTAAAAAGTACAAATTTAAGTAGTTATTATAGATACTATATAGGTAAGCTAAATATAAATAATATACCAAAGACAAATGAGAGATAAAAAAATATTGAACATCATACATCGTAATAATATTTCATAATATATATAAACGAAATGTCTAAATAATTATTAAATAATATGTAACATTTTGTAATAATTTTGACATTAATTCGATCCAATAATTACCCATACATCGACGATTATTTGCTAATCATTGGACAGCTACCTACTCTTTTTTTTTGTCATAATTTTTTAGTTTAAATGTTACTTAAATATTAAAAAAAAATCTATATATATATACTTATGAAAATCCAAAATTTAAAAGTAAAAAACACATTAACGTTAATAATAAAATTATATCAAATGACTTGAAAAAAAATATTTACTCAAAGCTGCGATATTCTCAATACAAAAAATATATTTGTCTGGAAACGTTATTAATAAATTATCTTAATCGTTTGTTATAAAACGAAAAGAGAGAATCGATTGAATTTAGGACCAACTCGTTGTCCGTCCACCACACTACGAAAAGTGCAAAGACATAATGAAAACATGAAATTGTTTGTGTTATCACTGCAAATTGCAAATAATTATTATTTCTTATCTACGTATTGCGCAGTTTTTGTAGGTAGGGGTATGTACTTATATTGTATATCAAGAGTCAGCATCCCGTGGCTCTCGTTGCAATTGTATGTGTCTTGTGAGTAAAATGTATTATTATAGTATAAAAATAAACATCATGTATAAAGACCACAAACTAAGAGGTATGGACTGGAAAAGGTAGAGTAAAACGTTGTTTTTTTTTTGTAAATACCCTGTTAGATTAATATATACCTAACAACTATTATACCTATGAACTTAAATAAATTAAATTTGATATGACTATAGTACATTTTTGTTTAATACAAAATAAGGCGTATTCAAATTATAGTCCGTAAATATTTTTTATTTATTTTTTGGCCTTTGACATGCTGTAAATAATTAATGTGTTTTTTGTTTTGACAAACACTGAAAGTGAAGAAGTGCATATCTCATTTTGTTTAGGTCAAACATACCACAAACGTAAAAAAGCAACGTGAACCATCATGACATCATACTTTATTTACCGATCACTCGGGCCGCGTTCTATCAATTAATTTCTACGGAGATAATAACTCGCAAGAGAATGAGACACGACAACCGCACATTACAATACAATGGCTTAGGGTTATTTGCGAATCATTGACGGATTTTCAAAGATAAATAAATATATATATATATATATATATATAATACCTATTGCGCGTAATGGATGGTATATTAAATACGTGGGTGAAAATATTTCTTCGAGTATTGCGGAACAGTTCTAGATATTTTTTGTTGTTTTCATCCGATTAAGGAACCCCGTCAATACATGTCAGTTTACAGGTATAAGTCGTTTACGTATATGTATATATGCCACACGCGTGTAAAAACAATCCAATCTCGTCGTAAAATCAATACACCGCTGCATTATATATTTTTCGAGAAAATGCCAATGTTTATCTCAAAAAATGTTTATAATTTGGTGAGTAGCGACGTGCTGTTTTTAGCACGACTCTCGTACACCATATAAAGCGATTGTGAACTACGAACGAACACACATTGTAACATTATTAACGACGAGGAGAAATCTTAGATTGGCGACTCGGAGCAGATGCAAAAATTACCTTTAAATACGACCCGACAAAACTAGCTTGTGACATGGAAATAATAATAATAGTAATATTATAATGATGACGGGGATGGATCACGTTGCAGAATATTCCAAATGGAATGTTGGACGATTGTTTGTGTGCTCTATAATCAATGATGATAAAGATTAAAGGAGGATTTACAAATTGCCGCCCCCCGTCAAACCAAATAAAACATTTCTTTCCTCACATAAATGTTAAAATAAATTAAGTATTTTTATTACATAAAAATAAAATAAATATGAAACACGATTTTGCTGCCTCTCCAAAATTTGCGCTCTATGCGACCGAATAGTTCGCTGTACCCTTAAAACCACCCCTGATGAACAACACAACTTGCCGTTTGTGCAATATCTGTGGTTAATTTCAATTGCTGCAGACTGTAGTGTAAGAGTTCGATAAGAATATATATTAACGTGTCTAACTTAAAGTCCATTACTATTGACATGCGCCCGTCTCGTGATGTATAGATAAACGACGGGAGAACGGTCACGTTGTCGGTTTTTTTCTTCTAGGTTTTCATTTTTTTCACATTTTTGTTTGCATGACTTTGTTCGATTCTGACAAAGGTAAACCGCGCTGAAATCAACAAATTGTTATAAAATAAGTACAAAGCACTAATACCGCTACATTTCGAGATAGAAAATGGAGAATTTACGCGTAAAAAATAATATAATATTTTACAGTTAAAAATTTTATTTCGCTTTTGTTATCCGAACTATCGTTAAAAGTTAGTAGAATAGTAACTACGGAATTATATATTGAGATTAATTTCAAAAAAGTTTTTTATTCATAATTTAAAATGATTTTTAAAAACTTTCTTTTCTGATTTTTTTTCCTTCGACTTTCCTTCATCTTCTAATTACTCGTAAAATACAATTTAATATGCCGTCGTCTGCTAATAAAAATACTGAAACATAACATACTACGAACCATAAAATATACAAACCCAATGACGAATTGACTATATTTAATTACTATAAAAGTTGCAAGTAATATATATTTTAATATTAATATATTTTATATTCAATACATTTATCTAGGTACAAAAGTAATTTATGTTTCAAAAAAACTGACATTAAACTACAAAATATTGCCATTTTTTTTTACGCAATCGATAAAAATAATACGAGTGTCGATGAATTTTTCGTTATGTACCTACTTATAATAACAACTATTTATTTGTTTATGTCATAGCTGCAAGCGACAGGCAGTCATAATAATATCTTATCACTAGGGTTATAATACGTGAATAATCTTGTACCTTTGCTTTGAGTAACGACGATATTTTGGTAATATATGTTTACATTATGAAATGTTATGGGTTGTCGTTTTTACACAAGCACCTATTAAATGTTATTTTTTTAGCTATCGTATTTTGTTTCAAATCAACTGAATAAAATATACTACGTTGTATGATATAGTCTGAAATAAAACAGATGTAATCCATTGAAACTTGGCAAACGCTATAAATAAAATACAATTGAAGCGAACATGGTTTAAATTCAATGATTATTGTTAATACTATATTTTTATAATAATTCGCTTTAGTATATATATTTTATGTTCTGTGTGTAAATGTATACTGTCATTTTTATTGATTTAAACATTTATTTAAAAATTATTGTACTTTAATAGGTACTATAATTCGATTATAATTTAATTTAAAAAGTAAGTTACGTGGTTTAATTGATTTTAATGACAATATTCCTTTAAAATATGTATTGCGTCGATTAAATTAAAAAGAAATACCAAGGAACCACATAATTAAAAAAAAATTAAAACCCATCACCGTATTTTCTTTTAATTATTTTATTACAATTTGGTAAATAATTCAGTATACATCAATTGCAACATTAGAATCAAAACCTAATTCATACTGAATTATATATTGTTTTAGATTTAAATTACCTATTTATTATTGATTTAAAATTTTAAACATTCAAACATTGGTGTCGTAGTTATCTTACATGCGATGCGTATGGAATCTGTACTTTCATTAGGTTAAATGCAGTATACTTCACTGTTGGTTTTCGGTTAACACTTTATTGACCAATAAAATACCTCTATAAGTTTTATACAGTATTATTATAGATTGGAAATCCAACGTAGACAAATGTGTTTAAGAATTTCCCTATATAGATTTTAATAATATTGTAACACGCAATTTTTAAATAACAAAAATCAAATGTCAAAGAAATGTAAAACAGCTCACCCGTAGTTTTTAATATCGTATTCAAACCATTTTAAGGTTAATCAAGTTCTTAAGACGTGATAATATTGTTATACATCATAAAACTATGATAAAACATTTTATGAATTGTAGATTAAAAAGTTTTTTTTTTAATTAATTTGTTATTAAAAAAATAATTATTTTTTTTTTACTATTCAATTTATTTTTATTATACACTGTGTATGTGACTGAATCCATTCAATAAATAAATGGACATTTTTTGTCAATTTATGAACGTCTTATATTTTATACAATTGGTTTAACAATACAATTACAGTAGTCGTAACGTATAACTATGATATAATTTGAAGTTATTTGAAATTAATCGATTTTTTTTTTTTAATACGTTATAATAATAAATGTTATTAAATTTGGTTTCATATTTTGTCGTTAGAAAAAAAAAATCCGAAACCCGCCTGCAAAATGTTGATTTTATTAAATGCAAAATACACTACACAAATTAAAATATTACAATCTATCAGAGATAAACTCATTCTCCACTAATAAGTTTCTCTTATCAAGAAAAATATCGTAGATAAACTGTAATGTAATTTAATGTGCGTTAAAAAATTAATCTATTATTTTTTGTGGAAATTGTAAAAAACCTTGCGCGTTACATTTATGCGATGTGTACACCATATGTATTGAGTTCGAGTTAATTATCTACTTTTTATAACATTAAAAAATATTATAAGAGCCCTGTATTAAAGGCTTTATATTAAACAAATATGTTAGAAAACTACTCCAATACAAAGAGCCGATTCTTTATTTGTTAGGATGTAGTTTGTATTGATAGTATACCAACATGTTATCCTATTTTTGGATTTAAATTACAATATGTAAAATTAATCAACTTTAATTTAAAAAAAAATCTTCTGTGCAGTTACTGAGGTTATAAAAAAATAGATTTTTTATAAAAGACAACTTGAATACTCAAAGAAAATTTAAAAGTGCGCCTGTTAGCTTTAATTTTATCAAATAGTGTAATCAACGTTTAGGGGCATTGCACCTATGGTTAAACTGAAAAATGGTGGGCTTTTTCATAAGTATAATTAAACGTTCGAAATGATTCCGTCATTTTTACACCGAATTTTATCAATTGTCCAGATTAACTTTATTGAGTGTAAATTCCATTTCCGTAACGGCCGATCTCTTAATTTGTTATTTCAAGTGACATATATATGTATTGTATGTACAGCTATGTTCGAACGACGAAACATTTGCAGAAACGTGGTTTTCATCCTTCATGCAACGAGATTGCAGTTTGCAAACCGAAGCGATTTTCCGAACGAGAGAGACAAATTCCATGTCATTCCTAATATTTAAAATGCAAACACGTCCTTCACACGCCAGCTCAAATGGCCCGTCAAAAACAGTGATACGTTCAAACAGTATGATCCATTAATGTGTCTATATTCATAATTTTGAAAAATTTTGATTTTTTTTTTGAAAATATAAATTTTTACATAATTCAATGTCTACAAAATAACAATTTAGAAAAAATTTATATTTTTACAATTGTTGATAATTTTAATCTTTTAAGATTTTTTTTATTTTTTTCAATGACGACGTGCATAATTGTATAATATACCTAAACAAATTATTTTTTAGAGTATTTTGATACATAATTTATTTCAAACGAATAGTTAATAAATTATGTTATAACTTATAATTTATAAGTATTTATATTTCCGATGAGCGGAACTGTGCCTCTAGCCCACAGGGGTATTCCGCAAAATGTTGCCTTTCTACTCACGCGTCAAATTTTTAAATATTTACTACTTATTACTAATTCGATTTTTTCTGTATATACAACGGACTCTAAAAAACATAAAAACAATGATTAATAATTGTTAAAATTATTTTTTTTTTCATAAATATATTGTTGTTTTGCAATGTACCAAATTTTATAAAAATGATATTTTCAAAAAGGTCAAATCTTTTCGAATTAATAATTTGTGTAGATACTTAAATATATCTCATTATTATACATACAACGTACAATAATATTGTGGTTTATAAGCGATTGAGTATCATCGAAAAGCGTCAAACCAAAATGTCGACGATGACGATACTTAATTATAGTTATAAATATTATTTAATAACACTTGAAATTAACACACAACTGGAATGGAGGAAATGTTGACAGTTGCACATGACAAAAAAGATAATAATATTATTATAGAACGAGTGAAATGGGTTACACTTTGAATGCGAAAGTATTGACGATCGTAATAAGATTCTCTATTATATAATAGCATAATATAATACAATTTACAATTATTATTATTAAAATGTTTCAATGGACCCAATACATATCACACCGAGGTCGATACAAAACGTGTTTTTCTACTCATTGCTTATTGGGCTAAATATTTTTTTTTTTTTTAAAATGGACAATGCATGGTTAAACAAACAGGCGTATCAGTGAGATTGCTTTTTTTTTCAATCACATATTGTGCATCATAGATTTTATATTATGTGCCTCAGGCTTGAAATAAACCGTAATTATTATTTTCATCCACAGATATATTATATATTTTTTTATATATCTATGCTTACATTATACCAAAAAAGGATTTTTCCAATATATCGAGACGTTGACAAAGAATTCACGCGATTATCACGTTTATTCCAAGTTGTTGGGGGCTCAATTTATGTGCAGAATACGAAAGTATCAACGATCGCGTTAAGATTCTCTATTACAATAGCATAATATAATATGACTTACAATTATTATTATTAAAATCATTCGACGCCCCATATACACATCATATTACGCAGAGATCGATACGAAACGCGTTTATCTATTCGTTGTTTATCGCGCTAAAAAACAAAAAAAAAAAATGACTAAACAAATAGGCGTGTCAGCTATATCGCGTGTTTCCCCAATCACATATTGTGTATCATAGATTCTATATGTGCTTGGACACATATAAAAGCACATACTTGGAATAAACGGTAATTATTATTATTTACATCCACAGATGTATACAAATTTTTATATATCTGTGTTTACGTCATCCCAATACAAAGTTGACAAGGATTATTCCGTTTATTCAAAGTGTGTGGGGTAGTTCACTTCATGCGCAGAATGCGATTTTACCGACATGCTGGTTTATTTAGTCACATATTATAATACTATATTGAACAATATGCACCTACTTATATGTCACCCGTATCGTTAAATAACGATGGCGTGCACGCAAACTATATTATGTATAACAATATAATGCAGTTTTGCACAAACTGTATAGTAGGTATTCAAAATGTTTCGTTATATATTATATTATATTATGACACCACGCGGTACAACGCGCACATGTTTCCTGTGCAATTTTATAGTATATTATTGTACATTAGATCGTGTAGGCTTGTCAAAGTATATGTTACAAATGAGACGTTACGACGTGATTTTAATGTAAAATGTAATTTTTCGATATTTTTATCGTGTTATTATTACACACGATGATGTAAGTAATGGAATATTTTTCGACGAGTTTATAAAGTGAAAATTGTAATTTAAAGTGTCTGAAAAGTTTCTCCGCGTTTTATTTTTCGGCAAAAACTTTTATTTCTTATAATACATAACAAAAAAAAAAAAATAAAATAAAGTACAAGTCGGCAGGAAAAACAATCGTATTACATAATTACTGATTGGCAATACCGATACACTTGAAAGATGTTAATTGCTATTTCTATTTAGCCGGTTTGTAAAAATATATCACTGCATTTAAATACCGATTTACCATATAGTACACAACTATGTTATTTTATATCATGGACTCTGATTCCTTCTACGATACGACTGGAAAATAAATCAATATATTTATTTCGATATTATAACGATTTTGTCGGTTTTCAGTGTTTATACAAAATTTTGATTCAAATATTACAGACCATAGTATTATAATATTATATTTACCCACATTAAAACATGGTATTTGTAATATTTTAGTGTGTTACAATGGTGCTATATTCTTGAATAATTAGTATCTATTAATAGTTTTGTGTTTTTTGTTTTTTTTTGTTTTTAATAATACATATTATTAACAAATTTTTAAAACTTTTAAAAGTTTTTGAGAAAACCTACGCACACATACGCGTGTTTATAATTGGGTGGCAGTATATGTATAAATTACATTTTTATAATCTTTTAGAATAAACATTTTTGAAATATAAACAAAATGAATGCTAATGACTAAAAGATATTTATAATAAATTCATAAGAAAAAAAAAATGTATTTGGAAAAAAGAAACACCGAAGTGGTAATTTTGGTGTGTTTTAAATATTATTACTCATTAGTATTCATTACATTTTGTTCTTATTACTCACACATTTACTTTCACACAAAATCTAATTATGTACTTATACATAAGATATATTCACATATTAATATTTTAATAAAAGACCAATTTTAAAGCAATAATTTTTTAAAACTATTGATGTAAGTATCAAATTTAACCTTTTTGAAATTTAATTAAAACGTTTACATTATAAGAACCAGTAGTTCCTTTTTTCTTAATTTAATACCGATTTTATGATTTGATCTTAATAATATTGCATAAACAGTGTTATACATTTTGAAGATTTGCAGAACACTATTACAAACTACAAACTCTACGAGCTCATATACACAGACTCTACACATTATTTTGGTATTATAAAAAAATTGTATCAACATTAGACATTTTAGTGTAAAATGTACTTATTTATTTGTATCTTACCAGTAAAATTTGTTTAAACACATTATGCTTCTTAAAGTCATATTATATTTATTTACAAATAGGTAAGCAGTGACATGATTATTTGTTTGTGTAACTATTTTGTACTTAAGGATTATCAGGACTCATAATAAAAATCCCAAACCTTAAAAAATGTTGATTTTCAGAATGATTTTTAAAGTTTAAAATATGCCATGCTTGTCGTTTTGTTTTTTAATATTATAACTTATCAGGTATTCATTATTATAATTTCTTCTCTCGCATGACCTTTGTAATTATTTACATTTTATTCAGCCATTAAGTATTTATGAAAATAGCATTTTATTTACCAACTTTATTTAATGTATTAAAAAATTTAAGATTGCATGAATATGCGCTAAAAAGAGAATATTTTAAACAAAACCGTTAGATTATATTTGTTATAGCGATTTAAAAATCGCACAATTGGGTATATTTTGTTAAATATTTAGGTGTGAATACGTAAAAGTTTGTATAAATTTTAGCTTTCGCTTAAATTAAAAATACATAACTCGTATTGCAAAATGTATACAAACAAATATTATTTTAGGAAGAGGTTTATAAGCTTGGTTGATTTTTTCGCTTAGAAAATCTTATTTATGATTTGGCTTAATGTATTGTAGGTTATTTTTATCAAGTGCATTATTTTGAATTTTATGAATATATAACTAATTGAGTATTCTTTATTCGGACATGAATATTTCGCGCATTTCTCATAAATATAATCTTGTAATGTTTGATGAAAAATGCTTTAGCAAATCTAACTATATAC
Organism: Pentalonia nigronervosa; assembly: GCA_014851325.1. NCBI lineage: Eukaryota > Metazoa > Arthropoda > Insecta > Hemiptera > Aphididae > Pentalonia > Pentalonia nigronervosa. Next base: position 176,447 of record JACXSJ010000460.1, on the reverse strand, counting down.
TGATAGTAATATTTTAATACTGAGTAGAGAAACGAAACTATCATGCTGATATTGAGGTAGGTATTAATGTTATTGACTCTCGTCGAATGATCATAGTGAAGTGTGTTCAGTAACCGAATTTGATTGATAATTGATAAGTGGGTGTATATTACCTAAATATTACAAACTAAAAAAAAATATTAACAATTATATGTCACAATTAAATTACTTTTTTTAAAAATAATATTAAGAATTATCCTATATTCCAATGTAATAAACATCGTTTTTCGATTTTTTTTAAGAACTCCTAACTCTGTTAATTATATGTGGTAATAAATAAATTAAAAATTCGAGTCTATTTATAACCATAGTATGTAAATAAATAAAATATCATACAATATTATTAGTGTGCATAGTGAGTTTCCGGCTTACAGTACACAGTAGCACAATACATTGTAAGTTATTAATACATTATGCAATGGGCTGTAAATCGTAATGGCACTGTTGTGTTTAATTGTCTCTAATGGATACATTAAACAAGTTTAATATATATATATTTTTTTTTACTATAATACGACCCATAATAATGCGTTTTAAATTTTAATATAATTTAATAATTTACAAGGTATGTTGAAACTTACCAACTATGCGATTATCGAATTTTGATGGCGAAAATAAACTTAGTAAGATATCTAAAAACTATCAATGGAATGAATGCATCAAGTTGAAGGTCATGTATATATTATATATTATACAGATAAAGTTCTGTGGTGCAATGAGTGCTCAGTGATCAGGAAACTGACCCTACCAGTTCGATGTATGATTTCATCGGTATACTTTATTGCTATTATAATACATTACCCTCAAACGTAAGAGTTAAATACCTTCAAATTACAGAATGTAATTCATAAAAGTATATAATTCGAGTTGTAATTATTATTTATTTTGGTGGTAAAAACAAAATGAATAATAATTTAAAATCTGATGTGTAGAGTCTAAACTAATAACTATTAATACAATCGGGAGGAGACCTAATTTTTTTTAATTGTATTTCCCTGTGCTGCTTTGCAGCATTAAACAAGTAGGTGGGTAAGAGGTACCTTAACAACATAACTACTGGTTTACTTTTGGTTAATTATGTAATATTTTAAAATGTGGTCTGTTGCTACAAATATAACATCCATCTATGCATTTTGAAATATGTGTGCGTGCAGAAGTTAACATAACCTTTGATTTAAAATTACACACATTACCTATCCTAGCAGCCAACACTTTTACTTAACAATACAGCTTAAGAACTTGGACTAAAAATTGTATTAAATAAGCCACACATAATTTAGTAAGACGTATAACATATATAATTCTAGTTATAATGTTATAATATGTCAAGCTTGACATCAATCTGTTTTCTATATTTTTTATTGCATTAATTTCACTAAAAGTTGTATTTTCAAAAATAAAATCAAACAAACAATAACTATGGTGTTGTAACTTGTAGGTTTCGAACAATCATATATTATACGTTTGCATACATACACCACTGATAAGGGACCATATGTTACTGCTAAAAGTTTGAGTATAGTTGTGGTGTTATGAATTAGTTTACAAAACCAATTTTCAGAGAAGATTTTTCCATTGTGTTCCTAAAACAATTATTATAATTCGTCAAACCAAATGTGTTAATATTTCTGTTTCATCACAAAAGCATAAATGTTAAGCCCATCACGTCCGAAAAAATATTTTAAGGATTACAAGTTTTATAATAATTGTAAATTTGATTTTAGTGTGTAATATTATGCTTATTTAAAACTATGGAATAAAAAATAATATTAAATAAATCTTCTAATCGTCACACTTTGTCAAAATTTGATGATGTTTACTTCTTCATTGAAAAGAAAATCGTGGAAACCAGTATGTGAAAAAAACTTAAAATTTATGTGTATGTTTCCATTCGGAAAATTTACTATAAAAAAAATACAATACTCTAAATATTTGAATTCAAATCTAATCTACAATAAACTTGTAAAATCATATTTAAAGCGACCAATAAGATCTATTTACCTATTTAAAAGTCGCATCAAATAACTATGTCGTAACTATAATATTGTTACAATAATGTGAAATAGTATTTAATCACATTTTATTCATTATACGTAACTGCAGTGAACAATTTAAAATAACAAATTCTTTTACTAAAAAAAAAAAGAAACTATTAGATAATATTAGAAACTATAATAAAATAATATTTGTGTAATAGTATCGTGTAGGTGTATCATTCGTCGTGTTTTTATTATCTCTACTGTGTACAAACAAAATAGGTACTCACTAGATAACCGGACCAGTATTATATTATAGTTATTGTGGAAAACCGTGAAATAATAATACTAAAGAAAGGATATAATTCTTTTGTTTTTGGCTTGTTTTCAGCAAGCGCAGGGTGCAGGCAGGATGGTATGACTTTAAAAAATGTGTTCGATATCATCTCTAACAAACAAAAAAAAAAAAGAAGAAAAAAGAGTGTGCGCTACTGTAGGTACTTACAGGGTGATTTACCAAGCATACTCACTCTTATTTTTTTATTTAATAATCAATTTACTTGAGTTCTGAGTTTTTTAATTTTTTAATATACCAATAAAGACAATATTTTAAAATTCTTGAAATTTGTTGTACTACTTAAGAAGTGCTCCGATGCGATATTTTTCAATTTTTTAAATGAATACCCCCACTTTTTATTCTAAATTATTCAGTGGATATTTTTATTTTTTTTTGAAATTTTTGATATTGTCTTTAGTTTAAAATTTGAACGGATGGTTATTAGTTGTTTAAGTGTACTAAGAATAATAGTCCTTAAAAATATAAAATAGTTGTAATATTGGACCAAGTGTTTGTTATGTTTGGATCATTTTCACATACGATAAATATTGATCGATTATGCATAATCAAATTTCTCAGTTAGCATAGTCCCCATATCTTTCAAACTCATTATATCATGGACCAATTATCCTTGGTACATATGGTTAAATATTCAAAGACTACTCGTTAGGGTTTTGATTTTGATACGTCCACGTTTTCAGAAAAACTATCCACTCAATAATTTACAGTAAAAAGCAATGAGTGAGTGGAGGGGGGAGAGGTGGTCTTATTCGAGAAATAGGAATTTTCCAAAGAACAAAATTTAAATAAACTCATTAATATAAATGAAAAAAAAGGGAGGAGGTGTGAGCATGCTCGAACTGAATCATTCTGTATATTATATAGAGTTCTATAATAATACGTGTCCAAGTCGTAAACGAACAGTAGTCGCAACGAATGGCTACGACCACTGCGCTTCGTCGCAACACGAAATTAATAAAAGTTATTGTACTTTTTAACGTGTTTGCCGCCGCCACTGCTGCCGGGTCTTACTGATTTAATTGCACCGTGCGAATAATATTTTTATCTATATCGGCCGTCACGCAATTGCTTTTGGTCCTCCGAACGAGCTCGTTTCCTTCCTATTCGCCTCATCGTCTACGTTCAGCGTTGTAGTGGAGATACTCGTACGATAGACATTGCGCATTTGTTGTTCAGTATTACCAATTTTGAATATTAAATAAAATATATAATAAAATAGAGAGAATTGACCTATTATCAAAACATGATTCTTGAATAATTTATAATTATTGTACTATATTTCACATACCTAAAACTGATAACTTTCTTAAAGATTAAAATTGTTATATTACTGTTGTTATGATTAAACAACGTCTATCATTTATATGTTGGTTTTCAATATTTCTGTATTGCAACGGTTCAATGAGAAAAAAACCTGAGGGAGAAAAAAGGAGGGAGGGAATTCGGTATCACCAGCGTTTTGAAATTTTCATTTTTATATTTTCATATTATACAATAATTATTATTGCATTTATCTGAACGGACCAATCGGTTTTGTCATTAATTACACGCAAACAGCAGCAGTCGTATTAAAATTAATTTAAATCGTGTAAAACATAGTTTACACTATAACACAGAGCAACGTCAGTAAATGCCAGTGAAAATAATCGGTTTTTATTAGACTTTAATCACGTGTAACGAAAATAATTGATAATTTCTATCAATTAGAATGAGTTATGCTATTAGTTATAAAAAAAACTCATAAGTCGCTATTGGATTAGCTATGATACTTGCTAGCTAAGATCCATCCCGAGTGACTATATACGGCAGTGGACTTGAATTATCTTATACATATAATATGATGTATTATGTATAATATTTAGTAATTATATTAAAATTACATCATCGGACAGACAAGAATATCACAATATTATTTAAAACGAAATGTATAAGACTACTATTAAATGTTTTGGTAAGCTGATAAAGGTTTTCAACGTTCGAAATGTCTCGTTTTACCTTGTAAGTATCAAACTCCAGACAGCTTTTTCAACACCACACCCAGATAAGACCGAGAGACATATAGCCGTGGTTGTATTCACATTAATTTCGATACTATTTTCGATATTATTGTCAACGAATTTTATGCAACAGCAATTTGCTAGGTATAAAAATATTCATTTTTATAAAAAATCGTTATTGATATATTATGCACAACAATAAGCCGCAATGAAATAAAATTTTAATTTTAGTGGACTGCTCAGTTTTATTGTATCTCTCAGTAGACCGTTTGGATATTTAATATTTTTTTAGGGTAACTGTAACAATAATTGATAACTACCATATACTCGTATTTTGTTTTTAGATCGGCTTGATTGGTTTCTATTGAATTACTTTTTTTTTAGAAAACTTAAGATAAAACATTTTTTGACTTCCAACTGTTATTTTATATATTTTCATGGGTCATAAGCCCTTTTTACGTGTATATATATATATACATTTTATATTGGCATTTGGCAATAGTTGAGTGAATACAATGGCAACAATATTAAAGCAATATATATAAATTAATTATTGTTAAAATATAAAATAATTTGGATTCACATCGACGTTCAACATTAATTGCCTTTATGCCTTATTTTTTACATTTTCTAAGTAATTAGTAGTAACATGTGGGATATAAAAGAAGTAGTGAATTGGGTTAAACGTTGAGATACATTAAAACAAATTAAAGAGACAAGTTCAAATGAATCGACTTTGCCATACAATAACCCTTAAACGAACCCATTATTCGCAATATGTCTTCGTTCGATCAAAGAATTTAGGCCAAGTACATTAGTTACTGGAGTATAATCATATGGTGGACAATATGTTTTTAATATGCGATTGGTAAAACACAAAAACTTAGGCTGAATTCTTTCTAGCTGCCTTGAATCGTTAGCTGTAAGTTCACAGAATCATATGCAAATACTAGACAGATAAGAACATAATATATTTGACAGACATACTATATAATTACATTAATTGTTTTATAACTTACTTAATAAAATGTTCAAAATGCACTCCATTTACTTTTTGCCAATAAAATGAGCAATGTACGAATTCCTAATGGAAATTTATTATAAATCTTAAACGAACCAAGAAATATATTGGTTTAACAATAGTGTGTTTTTTTATGTATGTGACTGCTATTTTGAGAAGAATAAGAACTCTAAAAGTTTCAAATTGCAACTTTTGAGATGGAAAATTTCATTTTGTGGGTACTATAAAAAGGTCATCCTTTAATTTTCATGACAGTTTTCCTGTAAAGAAGAAAAAGAAACAACTGACAAATTGGAAAACAATTGGGAACATTACTGCAAACCCGTATTAAAGAAAATATATTTTGGGGGTTTTTTTTTTGTGGTTCAGATAATAATAAATACTACAACATTTTAAAATACCATTGATAACAGGTTTCAGCTTGAAATGGTCTTTAAACAATGATAAATTGTGACAATATAGATTACATAAAAGCAATAATAATATATAAACCTACAATAAGTTTTACTGTGACAATAGTAAAGTAAGCTGAGTTTCTAATATGGGTAATGCTTTGTATCCAAACTTACGCTTTTTATTTTTAAATTCTGATCATAGCGAGACATAATATATTAATACATAATTTGTGTTACGATAAATTGTATAGGAAATTATGCTGGGCCGTGGTGTTAAAGAACATTTTTAACTGTTCAGTATATGATTAATATATAACTTCTATGACTTTAGTAATAATTTTAGTTTTTTTTTAAGTTTTACCAAAATTCATGTCTCGGTACTATCATTTTAATATAATGATATGCTATATTTTATTCGTCTGATTATGTCATTTACTGTGTGTTTTTGTTAGTAAAGTATTAATAACTGAATAGCTTAATTTTTTAGTTGATTACCATACAATTGAAACATTAATCGATAATTTGATACATACAAATGTTAATATATCTATAGTAATATGATATAAAATTTAAAATCAAATATTTTATAGACAAAATATTGAATATGAAATTGAGAGCAGAATAACTATGTATTAAAAATAATATCACATGTTTAAAAGCAATGATTATACAACGAATTTGAAAAACAATTTTGAGTAGTGCTTTTAAACACTTGTTGTGATTTAGAAACTAAATATTTTTTACAGCACTGTCGATAGCGTTTTCTTCAGTTTTCAGGAATTTCTGTAATGGTCTAAAAAATTCAATCAACTAAGTAATTGCCCTATTATATGAACAATGACTATACAGAATTATTAAATAGCGGTTTCCACTCGAGGCCGTATGATTAAGTACATCATTATTTTTCAAAAGAAATTTCATCGCTCTGTAGAATCTATAATACGAATCAAGTCGTTTGTTCTTTAAATGTGTTCAAAACACAGATAGCTGCAGCTTTCAATTATTTTTGACGTCTTATTATTTGTCGGGATTAAATAATTTGTTCCAATTCTTACATTCCACGAACAATCATTTTTTCACAGCTGGATGTCACTGGATCCAAATCACATAATTTTTGAGAAATAAAAATGTTCTACATAAACAATATTGATCGAATCATTGCACGATCAAACTGTGAAAGTTTGCCACAACTTAAATTCTCGGATGACGAAAAAAAAAACCTAGACAGAGCAACAAAAACACCGACAGATAGCATATATGGGTATGATTGTACGTGTCGTAATGTTTTGTTTCATTTTGAACAGCCACTGATGATATGTAGTACCAATATTTTTAATATTTTTATGTAACAAGTTTTTCAAATATTAGTCGTTTATGTATATAATATATATAATACATCATCCAGTATTATTTCTGCACCAAATATTTTAATATACTATGACGTAATTCGATTATTTTATTCCATTTCGTATTATAAAAATATATTTTTCTAAGCGGCTGAAACATTTTACGTTGATATATTATTTGGGCATTGATTTTTTTTTCTTTTCAAAAGCTATTAATAATTGTTGTTTACTTTTTCGAGCACATTCTGAAGTCGTTCGGTAAACCGTTGCTATATCTTGGTTTCATCAATACCAGATGAATCATAAACGGTATACTACTGCCGATCTGATGTTTGTTCAGCAATGTGCGTTTGTTTAAACACTCGTTGTGTTAGATAGACAGAATTCCATGCCAACGTGACGAGATGAATAAAACTATGACATTTTTCCAATTGGACTGTAAGCGTACACGTACAGACTGTTAATCACTATCGAAAGTACCTCGCGGTGTACAATAAGTAATGAAAAGTTATTGAGCTCATTATGTAGAGTTAATGCATCGCCGGAAATTTTTAAAAAAACAATTTCTCTGAGATCTCAAGTCAGAGCATGATATTGCATTCGTTATTATAGTTTTAGACATGAAAACAATTGCGGGGGATAAATCAAATCACGTTCAGACGGTTGAACAATAATCTTCATATTAACATCAAAAGAATAGCGAGTGAATAACAATCAACTACAAAACAAACAAACGAAAAACGCCGAAAACAAAATAGGAATAATCACTGTTATTAATATTAAACTCAATTAAGTAGCTATTTGACTGTTAATATTATTTTTTCTACACAGAAACATATATTATATAAAAATATGATGTTATGATTGCATTATATTATATGACGATGATGATGATTATTGCGCGTCGCGGAAAAATGTTTTGTTGCGCGGCACTTAAAAAAGGCCAGTTATTTATCATCAAACCGAAATGCGTTTTCGGCAGTAAGAGTATTTTTTCACACTGCATTATGTATAATAGCAGTTCGAATGGCTGATGGGTTTCGGCATAAATATAGATAAACTGTATTGTTAAAGATAAGTATTTTTCTACAGTCGGATCAGTTTTCCTTTACGACCGCGTTACACGCTCGGGAATAAACGTTTTCCTAGTTTTTTCTTTATTTATTTTTTTTTACAGTCCGTTAAAATACATAATATAATAAATATATATATACGCCCGTGTATATAAACATAAAATACGTGCGTAATATAACAACGGCCCGAGCGACAACGCAACTTGCATAAGTACATCCACACATACCGCACAATACGTTCGTCAATAAAACCACACGAGCTGTATAATCGGATACGATAGACAATCATCTTCGAAGGCATATCGATGACACACACACACACACACACGTGCTCGTAAGAATAATATTGTACGAAAAATTGTACGAAATAATGAACAGCAAACGGTATGGTCGTACACAACATAATACAACGATATCGGTTGTGCGGGAGACGATCTTCGCCGTTTTCGCCACATGAACGTCAAACGAACACGCCGCAGTTACCTTGTATAATATATTATGATATTGTATTACCGAGTTCGGTACACAGCCATCGCCGATAAATCAAGTCTCGTTGCCACAAACGGTGGTAGATATTTTTGTCTTTATTCTATCTAGGTAAATTATTGTGTACTGTGGTTATTTTTACGACAAACACAGCTATTATTGTTATCTCGAAAACGTTTAAAGTTTTTGAAATTACTTTTACTAGGTATGTAATTTGCATTAATTATAAAAAAACATTATTAAAGTAAAATAATACTTTTTCACTAATTTGTTTATCGTTTTTTCTGATTTTACTTATGTGACCGGTATTAAGTTTAATTTTGTTTTTCAAAAATATTGTTTTTTTAACAAATTTGAATTATATTAAATATTTCTAAATACTTTGTTACTCTTAGAGGTAATGTGTGTTTACTGTTAAAAATATAACAATGTATAAACATATATATATTTACCTACCTATAGTATTTTACTTGCTGGGTATATTATATACATTACACGTGCACCGGGCACAACAGTAAAGAACTTTTGCTTGTCGTTGCCGCACTATTAAAATATCATTTTTTCTCCTTTAACTACCGTCATGTCGTAAAAACCAAAAACTAATACGTTTTATTTACAATTAATTTATTGTTGGAAATTGTATTTTCATACAATGCAGTCGACAATCGACTTTTTATTCAAAACGCCTATATATATATAGTAATAGCTGCTATGTGCAGTTATAGAATACCTACCTATATTGAAACGGAAATTACAAAATCGACAATCTATATAGAAAGTATAGTAATGATGAAGACTTGTACATAAACAAATTGTATATATGATTTATTTTTAGTGTCTTATTTTACACCTACCTGTGTATATTTTATATGTCTAGATGTACAGTCAAATCGTCGTTAAAAATCGCATGCGGTCATTCTCGTGGTATATTCGATCATTTTTCATTATATTTGTCTATATATATACGTTGTTCGAATGTAAAGTTTAGGCGAATTAAAAACAAAACTTTCAGACTAATATTAAAGAAATAATAAATGTTTAATTGATCGCACCGGATCGTTAATTGCTTTCGAGTTGAATGGTGCACTATACAATTAATGGATTTTATTTACATGAGAAAGCGTATCCGTTTACAAAGTAGTAGATCTATGCACACACACGACGTCCCCTGAGAAGTCTCTTCATGAAAGTTTGAAAGCTAAAAAATCGTCTCACCCACACATATTGTTGTATTACCTATATAATATGCACATGTCTGAAAAGTTTCGTAAAACTATTTCGAACTATGACGACGGTGCAGATGATATTAAAATACGCGGAGACGATATAGTAAGTGTTAAGAAGACTGGGCAAGAACGATATCGGACACCTTGAAACACGTTTTTTTATATTATTACGATTATAATATTATACATATTATTATGTATATTATTGGTTAGGGTGTCTCCAGGTTAGGTTAACAGGATCAATTGCTGATGACAGTTGTCGGTGAGTCGTGAGCGTTTATCATAGTTATTTTTTGTGTGATGTTGAACATATTTTCAATATCTGAGGCAGACTTGAGATCACAAATTGCAGGAATGATGTGCCACGAAGTACAAGAAAACATAAAACTTATAGTATGATAAAACCTCAATAATATCAAATCTGGAAAATAATACAAGTGTTAACAACAGCCATCTATGTCTATAAACAACCACAGTAACCAAAAATACCACTTATTACAATAATTTACATATTGTTATTATAGACATCATAAAATAATAATAATTCTTAAAATAATTTCACGAAATAAAGCATTAAAATTAAAGTAGAACAATTTTCGACCATAATTATTAAACTCAATATCAATTATTGTCTGCTGAAAGTTGTAAGCCATGCAATTGTAGTCATCATGCATTTATAATTCGAGAAAAGTACGAGTACAATTTGTTCGTTGTCACGTCCGTCGGCCATTGGAATCATCGAGACACAACTATACATTACACAATTTTATTGTAATATTTTTCAGGCTGAGATCGTGGAAATAACTATACCTAGGCATATAATATAATATCGCTGTAATTATGAACTGTGAGCGACGACGTCCGGCGCACTATCAGCTACATATACATATATAGTATATATATAATACATTATATCGGTTCGCATTTTCATATATTAACACATAACAACACGCGTAATATACATACACACTGCGCATACAGGGTGGCCCGTCACGGTTTTCCGTTTTCCCGTGTTAGTCAAACGGGAAAACGGGAAAACGTTGTGGGCCACGACCCTGCGTTTACATAATACTATACTATTATATACATGCGTTTAGGTCTACCGGAAATACGCTACGCACGCAATAGCGGACGATTAATTCTCGGGCCGAGTGCGTTCGTATAGGCTTATTGTTATTATTACTATTATTATTATTATTATAAATCGTATTGGATTATTGTGGTATTATTATGTTACGAGACGTTGTCGACGCAGAGACATCGACATATTATTGGGCTTTGGTTTGTTCGCCGTCCATTAGTCATTAAACGCGTAAACGATTATGTTACGAATTATTATTGAAAAACTTGAAACAAATACGGTTTGCTGACAACTCAATCGATATTGGAATGGGTCTAAGTTGTCGAAATAACGCTCCAATTTCCAACTTCAGTAGGTAACTTTTCTGGTTCGAAAATGAATATAGTAGAGATATATAGTATATATCAAGAGGTATTTTTTGAAAATTCTCAATAGTTTTCAAAAGTGTCGGAAAAAACGTAGTGATGTACAAATTGCTAAAATATTTGAAGCAATATTATACATATATAACTACTTATGATTCTATTAAAATCCAGTCTATACCGCTTATGTGTGTATTATTATATTAGTCGCGAAATTCGTACAAACTCTATCCTTTTCTTAGTAAATTTCTCCGCCAATTCCTTTTCTTCTTTTTTTTTCAAGTTAAATTTAAAATTTTCTAAAAAGTATGTTTGTCTTTAATTATGATTTAAACACTAAACAATATTGTACGTTATAACGATTCGGGTTTTAAGATAACAAATGATTAAATTGTTGCACATATAAAAATATGAAATCGACATAATATCAAATAAATTAAAATGTTTAAAACCTAAATCGATACATTTTGTGTTCACATTGACGTTGTCGTGGAATTGTTCACGTATCAGCGTATTATTGACTAGGTTGAAATATTTTATAGAACTTAATAGGATACCAAATTCATCCATAGCCGACCGAACGGTTTTCAATTTTGAATTGCATGTGTATAACATGCAATGTTCTTTGTTTTGATAACGAAAAATATTTTACAAACTATTTTGTATAGTATACCTGATACTATATATTGAAAAACCTATTGCATTACAATCTAAGCCAAAAAGTGAATAATTTCAGGGGGTCATTAGGCAGACATATTAAAATAAAATTCTAGTATTAGCGATTATAAAATTGGATTGTTCAAGAAACTGTAAAAAATTGTTAAAAATATTTCTACGTTTACATTTTTAGTTTTAATTTATGGTAATTTTTCGACTTATATTCGTAGTAGGTACACCCTTGATAAATCGTTTGCTGAATTTACAAATAAATATTTATGTGACACCTATTCTATAGAAGAAGATATTGTTTTCAATGCACCTTCAAAAAATTAAAAAATAACTTATCATTCTAATAAGTAATTTGTTATTTGAAAAACCTATGAGGTCTTACTTTTACGTCAAATGATATCTGGCGCACAGATAAAATGATAAATATTATATGTAAACACTTGAAAGCGTAATCGACGTTAATATTGTATTAATCTAATCGGTACACTGCAGATAATAGGTTTTATACGTAACATTAGGTTTGTTTTATTTAATCAAGCGCGAAACGTAAAATCGAAATATTCAGTAAAAAAGTGATAGTTTCTGAACGATAAAATATTGTAGTGTCTCCAGCGTACAGACTACGTTATGAATAGATTAGGATTTGGATGTTAGAATGAATAATTATTAAACTGATATAAATGTTCAAATGTGTTGTTTTATTAAATGAAATGTAAAATTTTAAACTAAGAAATTAACTAGAGTTAGAGTCTCTAACAATTCAATTATTCCAAGTTCTCAGAATATCATGATTTTAACTCGTAAATATTCTAAGTCCAATAATTAAACTGGTCGAAATTATTCCAAGTCCATTTAATTCAAAACATAAACTGGCTTGAAGGTGCTCGTTGTAGCTCGGGAATATCACGTCTGAATTAGAGCTGTTTCGGGCTCCTTTACATATGGGTTACTCCTATTTGCTATGTTTTTTCGGCAAGAGTTGCCGCGTTTCCATGCTTTATTGTGCATGTCAGATAATCGAACGGACGCGGTCAACCCACATATTATCGCAATTCCTAGTATTTTGTATTATTACTTTATATAGGTGATTCTATTACGTTTAATTAATATAATATATGTCTACGATATAATATTGCAACAATTCAGTTTAATAGTCCCAAGATAATTAGGTACCTTTTCTTAACTCCTTTCAATCTGTCCCATACTTTCTCATACCTCAATTTCATCTAATATACTTTTATCAGAAGTGCTGGTGGTTCAAGGCTGTTTTCTGTTGTTGATGCTTGAGATGTATATATATATATTGTGTCAAAAGTTTGTGATTCCCTCTTTCTCTAGTGGTTCATTCAAAGTTAATAATGGTAAAATAGGATATATATCGCCAGGTATATAGTAATATGAAAACCGCGAACATCGGTTATTTCAGTGCACAAGGGTGTTATATAATATGACTTGCGTTTGATATTACATAGAAACAGAGTACATGGATTTAGTGGAAAACGAAATCATAATCGTTTAAGACAAAACAGCGATATCGTCATGATAGCACTTAAAATATATCTATCACGTATACAACTTAGTTTTTTTTGGCTGATAACATTATCCAAATAAATCTATCTTTATCGGCGTATAATCGTGGATCCAATCCATGACCGACCGTCGATTCAAAAATAGTCGAGTGTCTGTCTCGCTTCATTTGAAACAATTGATCTCATGCCGAAAGAAAAAAAATGCAAGAAGTGTCTGTGCTTCTGTGCTACGACTCGCATTTCCATAAATTTTCGGCCGCAGTGGCATGCCAACTGCAACTGCGAAACCGTTAGCGATCATACATTAGATGTAGTTATTAATATCCTACAGTCTGGTCGGAAATCGTTAGAACTATCTCGGTGTGGAGAAAAAAATATAATATTTTCATACTGATTTACGACGAAATAATAATATTATTTCGCTAACGCTGCGGGGCGGTTGATCCGAGTTGATTTTATAAGAATAACGCTCCAGCCCAAGAGGACAAAACATAACATATTATTATAATATAATATGAAATTAATCAAAACGTCAAAAACATGTACGATTATTTTGTTTAAATTATTAAGAAAAAAAATGTAATAAAAAGATTTGTCTTTCAAACTATGACCACTGGGGTCTGTTTATTCATTACAGGTTTTTATAAAACTGTACATATTCAATACTAAAATTGAGGAAATAGGATAAGGTAGGTTTTTATTAGTTAACTAGTTTTGAATTATTAATATAGGTCGAGTTAGGTTTTGGGGAAATATCTTGCAACTTCGGTTGTGCTATAAGTCGAAACCTTGTGTCTATTTTATAATTCAATTTTTGACGTCATTAGAAGCTCTGGAGTATTTTTCAAGATAACTGGTTGGGAACAGTAGTCTTTTTTTAATCTGAGAATGTAACTCTGTGAATTGTAACCGTGTTTTTCATCTATTAATTAGTATAAACTAAAGGACACACCACGAAGCGCTACTTATGGTATTCGACACAAAAATCGCAGCTTGTATCACGAGTGTAATTAGATTATTCAATTATTGGCTGTTTTGTCAATGGCATGAAATTATTTAAAACTCATTTACAAGTTAACTGCCTTGTGTATCATATGTGATACATTTATAACTTTTAATTATTTCTTTTAATATTTTACGAATACTTGCCAATTTTGTCTCGAGTATCATATATGATATTCAAAAATGATCGATATTATTCGTTTATTTATATCTGGGGATTTACACTAAACTCTAATAAAAATCTGAGTATCATATATAATAATCAGCTTAGGTTTATAAAACTATTGAATGCATATATTATGACACTCAAGGCGTTTGTGGCAAAATCAGTGAAATTGATAGGGCAGTTATCTTGTTAACTTAATTTTTATTCTTCTATAAGTTATGCAATTTATAACTATTAAACAATTTATTTATAGGTAAACAAAAATGTGTATTATCTGTACGTGATTGAGTTATATTCATATATTTTATAGTATACAAATGGATGGTCAGATTTTTAATTGAGAATATTGTTTATTGAACAATATAAATTGTTATAGAGGATATCGATACAAAAATATCAAGAATATCAGGATTTTTCTTGTAAGAAATTGGACACTATATATTGGTTCTGGTAGTGAAAGTATATTTTGCAACCCCCCATTAGTAGGCCACTGAAAACAAAATAATGCGCTTAATAAATTTTGTTTGCTTAAATTTCGGCTTTTTAATATAATTTGACTTTTTTTTATAATTTAGGCTATCAAATATCCGTCAACTCGTTATTTAATAAAATGTTTGATGTTTGTTTCTTACATTGACTGCATAAACATCAAAAAGTTAAATAGAAAAAACCATATCTGATAGCATAAAATCTCTGTCAACTTAATAGTGTATACCTACTCTATTTATTTATTTATTTATTTATTTTTTTTTTTTTTTGATACATGACAATAATTAAAAGGTTGAATTGTAAATAATATATGAGAGTACTGGATTTTGTCACTATTTAAAATTATTTATCTAACTATATGATTTTAATTTTGAAAAAAAAATTAAATTTTATCCATGCCTAATATAAGGACATTTAGCTTAACATTTTTTTTTCTGATTTATTGTTCCTTCTTTTCAAAAAACACACAAGCAATAATGGAAAATCCTCAGTTATTTATGATAAAATTAAAACAATAAAAAAAGATTACCTGACAACCGCGATAGTGCTCAAGACAAGTTTCAAAAATATTTACTCACAGTAAATTATAATATTTCAATTAGTTTTCCAAAAATTCAAATGTAAATTATGTGATTAATAAATTAACGATTAAGGTACTGTGACATTTACATTGCATATAACATCTATCGTACGATTGCTAAAATGTCATGTCGACAATTTTTAATTACTCTTTTGGTCCATTGCTAATTCAGAGTATGTACTTTTCAATTATTTACCGTTTATATAATACAATTAAAAATAATTTTCGTAGTTATTTATTATGATTTCCACCTCTGTAAATCCCAATCAAATAATAAATATATAATTCAAATAACACGCTCTTTAAGTGTAACACTTGAAATACTACAATAACGTATGAACCTAATGTGCGATTTTAACGATCGTTTTCGTAAAAATAATTTAGCGCGTATTATGTAAAATAATAATAATAACATGTCGAATCTTGTGCTTCTGATGAGGTTTGAATATGGAATGTCTTAGATGAACGGACAAGTTACAATATTATATTATACGTTAACACACAATATGAAAAACACCAGCCATTTTATAATACATGAAGTTTCGTTTCGTGTGATTACCGGTTTATAAATGTCTATAGGATCAAAATGCTTATTGAAATTAAAATATAAAATCTTAAACCAAATTTTGTGTGTAACTGCAGTGTACTGGCTGATTGAATAACTTTTATGGATTTAAATCAAAGCCGATTATAATTTTCATAAAATAAAATACATTTACTGTAGTAAGTATTTATTTTGGGCTAATATGAAAAATAAATTACGTAATGTTCATATAGTGTATAATAATAATCAACCATTTATATTTTATATTCTTTATCGTATATTTTTTTTCTCTCGATAATATGTAAGAGATGGTTTTTTTTCTATTAAATTTGCAAGTATAATCAATAATAATAAAACAAATTGTATATAAATTCAATAGAATCGAAAAAAACCTGCACCAATATGATCACATTGAGCGAAACTCACAGTAGTTGTTCATCCCTATAATATTATACACGTGTTTGACTACGAAAACGTGTAATTTAAAATAAAATAAAATAAACAATCGAACTTTGGCGAGATGATCCATTTGGATGCACTAGACACGGTTATATTGAGATATCGTATTTATTTCTAGTCTCGTCCCTGATCTACATCATGTCATATTATATTTTATTACTTTTGGAAAAAACGGTTTATTGTAATCGCACGTGGCAATCGTAGGCCACGAGACCGTTCGTGATACGTGATCACTGATTGAAACTTTTTCGAATAGCGTACCGACATGGAGGTTTTTTTTTGAATGCATATAATCTTCTTGTCTCCGAGGTTTAAACATAATATTATATTCTCAAACTTGTTCGATTTTTTTTTTATCGAATTTTACGACCCACGTAAACGACTATAATATTTTATACAAGATTTTTTAATAATAATTGTACACAAATCGTGCATACAATGTACATTGCCTTTACGATTATTTGTACTTATTTATTTATTTTCGGTTTTTTTATTAAAGTTTCCCTGACGTCGTTGGCATCTAAACTTATTGTTAACAGAATTACATATTTTGATATTTAGAAAGTAGGTAACAATAAAGTAACATAAATCAGTAAAGACGATGATTATACAGTGTTTAACAATGTTCTAACAATATAATACATTTAGGTTTTAATATTTACTATTAATAAGATAATAAATTTATTGTAGAAGGTAGTGTGGGCGTCCACGCTTGAGTCGACGTGCATAAGGTGGGCCACTTAGTCGGTAGAATTTCGCACTTCTGGCAGAATTTATGTGGTTGAAGAAATAAATTGATATTTTTTTTATGTACTCAGTAATTGTGGGTAGCTGGAAGTTCGTACTTGTACTTATTAAAACATGCCGTATTGTAGACATACTGGCATAGATGCCTTTTATTTAAAATATTGTAGAATATCGTTTGGTTTGTTTTTTTTTTTTGAACTGCTTTCATTTTGTTTTTTCAAGTACCTACCTATCTATACATATATACAATATAGTCATAAAGGATTCTATAAGATCGTTGAAATATTCTACCTACCGTATGGGATGCCGACATGATATTGTTATTTTTCATATTACATATCCTCAAGACGCATAATATAATATATTAAGACGTGTAGAAATTTCCTATACATTGTCCGTCCGAAAGAGCTAAAAAATACAATGATCTTTCGACAAACCACAAAGTTTACTTACTTCGTTGTAAATAAATAAATAATATATAAAAAAAAAATGTCATTGCCCGTTGACCATTTTATTTATAGGTACATTAGAAATAAAAAAAAACACTGTAAACATACGCATCGAATCGCATCAACAGTAAATCCATCAAAATTAATAGATGTGGCGAAATCATATACTTGTTTTGCACACGGTAAAATGTTTTCTAGTTTGAAAACAGTTTCGTCAAGTGTTCATCTTGTGTTCATTATTCAATAATATAACACATCGTTACAAAACCACATAAATGCACTGCATCAAATCAAAGACTCGATAGTCCATAATTTTCACTCAGGGCTGGCCGGCGTGTTTATCTGATTTACTGTGTCAAAATTGTCAAAAATCAGAAAAAAATGTGCCCCAACCTGTATGCATTAGTTTTAGAATTGTTAAAAAAAATTAACTGATTTTTTTTTTTTTTGTTATGTGTGACATTTATTAACATTTTTTTCAATTGCAGGTTTTGTAACTACTAATAATAGTACCCACATATATTTAAATTATATTATATTATAATATTGCATATAATATAATATATTGATATAAATTAGACGCCTTTGTATTATGTTACGTTATTCATGTTTCCTCACTTTCAGATGTTTCATGAAACTCCTATGCAGTATACATGACATTATAATTATTATAAAATATTTGTGCGTGTTTAATAATTTCCACGGTCGATTTCAGCAAATCAGTATACCGGAATACTTATGGCGAATTACGCGCAAGTGTCTACGGTCATAGGGCATAGTTTTATTTTTATAAAATATGATATTTTCATATTGCAGACGGGGTTGTGAACTCGTGATGGCATTTCTTGATATAATAATAGATACGAGCGCGTGTAGCGTTTAACGTATTGCACTACTGAAATTATTGTGACATGTCATGACTTGAGCCCATATTATCACGTTCGTGATTTCTGCAAGTAAAATATGGTTTGCGGTAAATTATTGTTGAGTGCGCATCTAACGATCGTTCAGTCGCCAAATCATCATACATATTATGTATATATATATATATATATAGAAAGTGAATCTACTGAATTAAGCGGGTGGAGGTTGGGGTTCTGAGAGGGTGGGTAGTCGGAGAAGTGACGATACCGTATACTATATTATAATATTATGTACTATATATAATTCGTTTAAATAAAATATCGTTTTCATTACGCTCGGGCACATACACACACACACACACACACACACACATACACACACACACACACACACACACACACACCCTCGTCCAGCGAGACGAGTTATATAAATTACACTTTGCGACTGTAATTTGTAAATTACGACTGTCTGTATTGTAGTCAGCGACCCCGTCGTGGCGGGCTCGAATCGAAAAAAAACTACTAAGAGACGCGGAAATTCATTTCCAAAACCACGTAATTGGTAAAATTTGTTGGGTGCATTTTAGTACGCTCAAACATAATACAATATAATAAAAATATATTGTAAGGGTTTTGCTCGATTTGGCGGGGTACTGACCACGGCTAATTATCATGTACACGAGGGATTCATAAACAAGTACAACGCGTGTAATATTATATTATGGTCCAGCTGCAGAGGATAGAAAAATCATCGAGTAGTTTTCACTTTTATCCTTATCATTATACTTAAATGATAATTTTTTTTTTTAAAGAACTAGGCAAATCTTTTTTACGTGATTCTGCGGTTGTTATAGTCGTCATTGAATTACTGCAATAGGTTTCGTCGATACATATCCGGCGATCCGTAAACTTATAAGTTTTTAAATTGGCTCACAATTTGTCGGCAAAATTATCTCCGAGAGTATTCTGCAGCACGCCGACTATGTATATTATGCAAACAAAAAAACATAGGCCACAATTCGGTACCTATAAATATACTTTTTGCGTGCGATGAATTAAAGACGTTGCGTTGCTTGAGATACTTTTTAAAAGTTTACTATGAAAAGTGCGATCAATATAAGCTAATCGTATTCTACTAGGACTGATTAAATTACCTAAGTGTATGGTTTTTAATTGTTTTCATACAAGCACTGACAAGTTTAATGTATAGTAATTGAAATTTAATGTTTTTAAATATTATAGATAGAACCCAGAACCTTCTTAAACTTTTAATTATCGGTTCGCCACCGAATGTTTTGCCCTACGTTGCACTTTATTGCACGTGTATGCGACATTATATAATATATTATGTACATGAGGTGGCCGCTGTATTTAAGGATTGTGATGCGAGACTTTTGATGACACATCATGATAATAATATTATATTCGTCCGGATTGCCGACAATATTAAATTATTCGATATTATACACAGGATACCGTATATTGTTTAATTGACACCAGGACGTCTGTTTCTCGTCCAGGATTGTTTATTTTAGTATATTATAACGTAATATTATTATCTACTCCGAACGAACGGTGTAAAACGCAATAATTTTATCCGCACTCGAATTCGTCATGCTTGACGCATTTGCACGCGTATAGAGCATATTCGTCATTGTTTACTCGCGCTAACCATACCCTAAATTTCGTGTTCGTCCTATAAATTTTTAAAGTGTAATATTCATTTTTCTCAATCAACTTGTACATTAATTTAACAATTATATTTGGTCGTAATATAATATACATGTAGTATATACTATACTCGTAATTGTACATAACGTATAATACCGATACGCAATTTCGATCGTATTTATTCAACCTTAAAATTACCAACGATATATTTTTTCTTGAACTCGCCCCAATATTGGAGTCAATAACTGTTATCGACATAAACATTGAATTTGAACAAAAAATAAAAACGCGGTGAACAGTATACTATAATATATTGTTACGATTTACGAATTCATTGACATGCCATTAAAACAAAAGTGATAACAATAATGACCACCTATCTCAAACCTGAGAGGTCGTCTTCTCCAAATATTTGTAATACCTAACCGGAAATCGAGACGAAATTCCCAGTCCTGAGTATCATCTTATTTCACGGATCGTTGCGGAAACTAAATTGAGTTAGAAACATATTAATATCATATGGTGTCAAAAAAGATAGTTTATAAATTTGATTCCATTACGTCTGACCGGTGTATAATACGAAACGTTTATTTACCGATACACAGTAAAATCTATCTCCGCTACACCGACCGTGGAAGTAAACTATACATCGGAAAAGCTCTTTGTGGTCAGGACAACAGACTCGTATTATAGTAGTTTTGGGCAGTGTAATTGGTGCCGTGGTTGTCGGATCGGATATATAGATAATATTTTAAATCGTGGACTAATTCGCGTCATGTCATATTTTATTTATATGGCTATATCATATAAGATCGTAGCCCGTATGTGTTTATATTATTTATATTAAGAGGGCATATCCGGATTTCAAAAATCCGAATTATTTGGATTTGTCAAATCCGGATTTAACGGATTATCCGAAATATTCGGATTATTCAACTCAATTTAGCTATTCAATGACTTATTTTTATATACTAATAATATTTTAATTATATAATATAATTTGCGGACATAGGTATATAATATTTCCAACGCATTTTAACTACCAGTGTTGTATTGTGCGTAGCAACAAAAACAATTATTTTAGTATTTAAATGATTTTATTGAAATTGACTAGCATATTTTTCACTTATAAAAATTAATACTAATATATGACCAATCACGCATCGTGCGCATGGTTTTGCTCGAGTACACACAGTGAAAATGAAAAATATTAATACAAAAAGAAATATAATTTACCATATCGTACCATTCAACTGCTATTAGACGACAGCGGTAAACGATACGATTCACAAATATTTTAATATATATATGATAATAATAATAATAATAATAATAATTGAACTACATACCAATACAAGAATCATAACTAATATATAAATTAGGTAATGTTATTACAAAATAATTATACAACATTATAAAACAAAATTATTTCTTTAAAGGTAATCAGAAATTTTTCTGAATCTCACTACATAGTACAGAGTACAACATTAATTCATACAAAGAATATCCATACATATTACTCTAAATTGTTTTTTTTTATATAAAAATTATTATTTTGTTTTAAAAAAACTAACGTCGACAAATGGTATGGTGTTATTCTATTACGCTTTGGAGATAATATATTACTAGCTGTTGAAAAAAATTTCTGATGATGCAGATGATGCTGGTGCTTGGCTAGTATGGCTAACGTTGGAAACATGTTTTCATAATCTTTCTGCCATGTATTTCCACCATTTTTTCCCAGTCTTCTTCGAGTAATTCTTGATCTTCCGCGATTTTACTATTAAAAAGTGTTTGATCAAATATAATGGCAACTACAGCTGAACGAAGTTCCAACAATCCTTCTAACATATCTAGAGTAGAATTCCAAAATGTAAGCAACTTTGTACAAGATTAAGTTTTTTGCTTTGTTTTTTGGCTAAATAATTTTTTAAAGCATATGCTCTTTTAGAAGATTGTTGAAAACTAGCAATAATTTTTTATAATAATGGACGACATGTACTTAAATCTAAACATTTTTTTTTATAGCTAATTGTAGTGTATGAGCAGCACAGCGATATGAGTAAATGTCTTGATCATAAAATAGTTTACAGTATTTGTAATGTTTGCAGCATTATCATGACTAATCCCCGTTATTTTACCATTTAAATTCCAAGACTCTATAACATTCATAATACTGTCTTTTAGATTTTCAACTGTATGACTTTCTCGTATTTTTTCAATTGAAAGAGTTAAACTATATAATTTCCAATTATCGTCAAAATAATGAGTAGTAAATGTTAAATAAGAATTAGTTGCTGTAAATGTCCAACCATCAGTTGTTAATGAAATATATTTAATGTTTTCAATAGTATGTAATTTATCTATATACATCTTTTCAATGTGTGTAGTAATGCTTTTTCGCGATGGAATAGTATAAAGTGACTCAAATGTTGAAATTAGTGAACGAAAACCTTTATTTTCTATCGTACTAAATGGTAACATATCAACAATTATCATTTTGCACATACTTTGCGTAAAAATTTCACATTGAATTTTATCTAATGGTTTTGAATTTCTTTTACTAGTGTAAGTATTATGGTAGTGCTTCTTACGTTTCAAAGGGGGCTGATTGACGAGGGCGAAGTTGATTGGGAAGAAATGCAAGTTGAAGATATTGAAGTTAAAGCTGTTTGTTCAAAATCGCTATTACTCTCATTACTATCAATAATTCAATAATTATTAATTTAATTAATTAATTAATTTATTAAAATTAATAATATGCTTACCTTGCATGTTCATTAGCGTGCTTTTCTTCATCAATTTCATTTGTGGGCTTATGCCACCGATTATAATGTATCCACAAAATAGTTGTAGACTCCATATTTTTCAAAACATCGTTGCATATAGAACATATAGCTGTTGTATTTGATTCACCATCCGTAAAAAAATTCCAAATTTTACTTGGAGGCATTATAGTAATAATCACTGTTAACACGTTTGTAGTTAGATGCAGAAGAAATACTATTCTTATAATACGTATATTTTAACTTAATATTTTTCGATATTTTAAGATAATTTTTATTTGATAATTATAAGAAAACATGTCCGTGTAAATAATTTTATCGATTACAATTATTGTTGTTTCATTCCTAGTAGGAATTTCTTATATCGTATTGTATTATAAAATATAAATTTAACTTCTCTTCAAAAAAGCTTTTTCAATAACCATTCGATGGTTATGTAGTTAAGATAAGCTAATTGGTACACAGTATAGTACACTCATAAATCATGATATTATCACTGTAAGTTATATAAGTATAAAACTATAAATAAAACAATTTAATAACATGCTGTTTTGTTAACCAATAATACATTATGAAAACTGTTGAATCTATGATAAGTATTCTGTAGTTCAATAAAATTATTTATTTTACCATTTATTAAAAGTAATAAAAAGCAAATTCATAAATTCAGATTTGATTCAAATCCAGATTTGAATATCCGGATATTCAGA
The DNA here is from genome assembly GCA_014851325.1 of Pentalonia nigronervosa. Lineage (NCBI taxonomy): Eukaryota > Metazoa > Arthropoda > Insecta > Hemiptera > Aphididae > Pentalonia > Pentalonia nigronervosa. Next base: position 152,423 of record JACXSJ010000460.1, on the reverse strand, counting down.
TAATTCGAATATTCGAATTTTATGCTCATCCCTAATTTATATATACGCATCACGATGTATTGTATAGTGACCTACCCAGCAAATTAATTTATTTAGGGCGTCTCATGAAGCCGGTTTTTGTGGAGTTGGATGGAATTTCGAAGTAATTTCTTTATGTTTGGGCATTACGCCACTGTAAATTATAGATTCGTGTGTTTATATATATATATATATATTGTTCGGAATGGATAAATTAATTTCAAAGGACGTATTTGCAGTTTTACCATTTTTCTCGAACAGTGTTATACGTACGTTTGAAAAATAGTTGTGCCTCAGATATTTCAACATTTCTCCCTCTCCCTCCCCCATATTTTTTTGTGATAATTCAGTATATCGGAAGGCAATTATAACCTGTTGAAGACGAAATAGCCTTTGCAGTTTATTGAAACAACAGGTGCGATGTCACGTTGCATACGCGTTTGTGTTGCGTATAATATGGCATTTTTACATAGCAGTGGTACGGAAAAAGTACTAAACTGCACCACACTCGTTCGACATCTTAGCGGTTCTCAATCAATGGTATATATATTACGTTTTACCACCATTGGTATTCAGAAAGTGTTACAATATATTGGTGGTACGTAAAGAAAAAAAAATTTAAAAAAAGAATTACTTATTGTTTATATTACATTTTAAACCAATAAACACGTGAAGGTATACACTATTATTAAATAAATAATTTAATATTAGATCTAGCTTATCGAGCAACAAAATTCTATAAACACTATAATAGCATAATATATATTATATATATATATATATAATTACCTTTTTTAAAGTATTCTCAATGGATAGTAGTAAGTGAAAATTATATAAATTGGAAGGTGATATTGTAGCTATATAAAAAAAAAAAACTTTGGGAACCTGTGCAATATAATATATTCTATCATAAATACAATACTACAATAGTATTACAATACTTATGTGAGTTAGGTATTTGAAATTTTTGCGTTATTTCAAAAGCCATTTTTTCTCATTGTTATTAATGATGCTGAAAAGGATTGTTAAAATGTTTGGTTGAATACTTACCTATGATATTATTATTAACATTTTAAATTTAAGTACTCAAACGAGGGCAGACAACAATAGAAATTAATGAGCTCTTTGGTTTTTTTATAATAATTAAAGGCTTAGTTAAAGAAAGAAATACGTATTTTAAACTACCTACTTTTTCAATATAATATTCTAATTTAAAATACGTTTTATCGTAGTAATGCAAAAGCGGACTTATTATGTTTCTTATACTTGAAGATAACGCCTTAGTAAGTTATCTAAGGATATAAATAGCCTTTATGAACATTAAAGTGTGAATTAGGTTTTTGTTTGTTTTTTTTTCAATTGATTTTACCTATCTACTGAGTATATTTTGACATTTGATAAGCTGCTTACGACTTGAAGCACAAACTAAGTGCATACAAAAACGTGCATTAGCTAATCAATGAACTTGTGATAACTATTTACGACAACTCCACGTTTCTAAATATGGTAAACAACAATTTGGCTGTAAATTGGCAGCAAACAGAGTATTTGTGCTAATAATTGAGTTGAAATTGGAACAAAAAATAACAATACATAGCATACAGGTGTGCATTATAGATTGATATTATAATGTTCATTTTTGTTGACCCGCTCCATCTAAAGCAATCTGCAACAATAATAAACAGATGTGAGATTAAAAATTATTTTATACGTATATATAATAATAATAATGAATGATGACAATATAGAACAGTGATGTATTTAGAATGTTCAATTTGCACGAAAATAAGATATAAAAGAAATTCTTCATAGATATAACCATTGATTATAGAATAGTCTATTCTATAATCAATAACATAACTAATGATAGAATTTAAAAACGTAATTATTTAATTAAGTCTTATACACCTGTAAAAGATGAATAAGATTAATTCAACTCATTAGTTGGTCGATTTGACATTAATTTTACATCGAACAGATTTATTTACAAATAAGTATTTATATTAACAATTTGTATGCTGGGTTAATTATTTCTAATAAAAATTATGGCATATTCAATGATCCGCTGCTGATATAAAATGTGCATCGTAATTGATTACAATTTTTAATATCAAATTAAAAATGTGTATTTAACTAATAATTATATTGATATTACATGAACGATTGTTATACTTACATTAGCTTAATTTGATAATGATTTTATGTGTTCCTTGACGTTGAAAAATAAGTGATATAGCAAATCCGCTGACTCTAATATAAAACAATGAACAAAAAAGTGACTAAATAATATATATTGAAAAAAAGGTGGTTTAAAATAATTGCAGCGCAACGTGCGTATATTGGTATCAATAATAAAAACTATTTTTAATTGCTATATGCTCATATATAGTTATAATATAGCTATAATTATGTCAGTAAATGTAACATAATTTAAAATTTAAATTAAAAATTATTATCTAGATTAAAGTTATAGGTCATATTAAAACTACTTTCAGTCTGCATTTAAATGTTAATTTTAACTTCTGAATAAAAACATGGTGCAAGTAAAATATTTTTTTTTCTATTACTATTATAACAATATTTCAAAACAATCTTCTTTTAAGGTGTGATTGGACATTCATTGAAAAATACTCCTCTGATATTGAAGAAAAATTCAATATAGCCTTGTAAAATATAGTTGCAGACCTCGCCTGTCTATTTTATTTTATTTTTCAAATAGGGCTTAGTATAATTGAAGTGGATTTACGTTGAGTTTACGATTACATTACAAGGAATAATATTATATTATTTGTATCATTCTGTTCTATCAAAACGTATAAACTTTAATATGTTACACGTGGACCCGATGTCCCAATAGTAATCGGAATTGTACAAATATAGTGGATATCATATTATTATGTTTTCATCGATTCGTTTAAGAATAATAATATTATGACATGTCATTAAAGTATAATCTGAGCCTATAGTGCCGACATTGTTTCTATAATATAGCTGTTGTCCGGAGAATATCGAGGAAAAGTAGAAATATTAATAAAATAACTCGTATAACCCGAAATATATGATTATTATTTATTGTATGTTTTTGTTCAAGGCGATATTACAGCGAATCGATTGTTTCGAACTTTCATTTCACTCGAAGACTTTATTGTGTGACGTCGAGGGTTTTGGCTGCGGATGTTAATATCGTACTCGTACGTATCGTATATATTTTTCTACAATATCCCTAGAGATCATTACTGTGTATACAAAAATCAAAATGCATCACTGGCTCGGGGATTAGGCCACACACAGCTGCAGATATTTCCGTCTTTGAAGTGGGTAATGTGTTTCAGATTGTCCCGCGAGGAGTGTACCAAATCGACAGAAAACTATAATTCAATAAACATTATCGTATAATAATATAAAATTTAATTTTTATTCTTATTATTAATATTATCCGAGTGTTCGTGTACCATATCGATATATAATAAATCGTTCTTGGCGAATCGATTCCACCATCACGGATCCTAATGCACGTACGGCACTGCGCTTCGTTCGTTTATAATAATATTGTACGTTCGCTGTACAAACTGTAGGTGCGATTAGACTAAGCGAGATGTGTACATTACGGTTGTTAAAACTCGTAAATATATGTGCTTCTGTGTAGATATAAGTTCTTATAGCCCAATAAAAATGAATATACTTAAAGCACGTTTATATTAAATTCGCATCACTTTAACAATATTATTCAAATGTGCTACGGCAGTGCAGCCCCACAATCGAGTATTCTCTTTCAACTGTTGGTCGGTCAAAAGTTAATTTAATAAATGCTAAAGGCAAAATATATTATAGTCAGAACGACATTACCTTAATGAGTATTCGCCGAGACATTCTCGTAACGATAGAAGAGATTATTGACAAACTGGCAAACAGATGTCGTCGCTTAAAAAGTTTCATTATGTAGTTTAATTACTATTAATTTATTATGGTTTTTTTTTATTTTTTACAAAGTTAATGTTTATTTTGAGATATTAAAAAAGTAAAAGTTTTCTACATTGTTATAATTAATGAATACGATTATTACGGCGGCAGTGTTTTCAGCTCCTCCCCTGATATAGTACGGATATACAATTTTAAAATTCCGCCCCGAAACGAGTCCAACATATTACTATTATTGTAGAGTTATGGACGGATAAATTCGTTTAAAAACTCGCTGATTACGATGGAGCATATTCGATTGTGTATATGGAAATCTCGTAAACTTTTTAAAATAATTATTGCACATGGTCGTGGATTGTCACAAAACGTCAAGAATAAGATATTATTATTATGCGGAAACATGAACGAAAGTTTCTCGCGGGTACACCGCATAGGGCTGTAAATAATAATAGACATATTATTATATCGGATAATAATAATAAAAAAAAACATTGTAAACTTGAAAATGTTTATGCACACCTATATAATATTATACACCTTCTTGTGTTACTTACATATGAATAAAAATATAAACGAGATGTGCGACGTGCGCGCTTTATATAAAAATAACATTGGTCTTCGCCACACTAGGCCAGCCGGCTGGGCGTTCATTCTGGTGGGAGGGGGGTTACCGGATGAACAGACGGGGATGATTAATGAGTATAGAAAGGTTATTTGGTTTTCCGTGCAGAGCGCGATCGAAATATGGTGATGTTATTAATATTCACATATACATTTTAAAAAAAAAAACAAAACAAAAAAACCTACCCCTCGATTTCATCCCTTCTCGGCGTCCGGATATATATAATAAATATAATATATATATATTGCCACCATGTAGTGCGAGTATTTGCAGTGCCGTAAAACTGTGCAACATATACATTATTATACGTATCGGTTCGGTTATTAATTAGTCTTGCAGACGTGACCGGTAACCGATCAAATCGATATAATATATCGACGTATACGCACGATACGATATTATTATTATCTAAAGATATAAATGACGAGTCGGCAAATCGATTTATCCCTTAACAGATTTATCGTTTAACCAGTCAAGGCTCGCCGCGTATCTTACATCACATACGCGTGTTTACATATAAAATAGTATATTCCGGCCGTGACTCGCGTGTGTAATCTGAACACTGCTACTCGCGCGTAGAGCACTTCGCTCACCAGGTATATGTTTCCATAAAAGTAATAGTTTAGGGATGAATAAATTTACAATGATGTATAATTGATAAAACTTAGATATATAAAAATATAATCTCTCATATAATCTCTAAAAATTGTTTTATATCAATGTACGTGAATTATAATTCTAACCTTGTTACTCGCGCGTGGAGGGATTCGTTTGCACGACATGACTAATTTTATTCGGAATGTAATATTTTTCCTTATCCGAACGATAAAGTGGTTGTTTATCGATAAATCTATTTGTTTCTCATAAAGTATTACGGATTAGGGGAAAATACAACTACTGGCTTGTCAGCGGTTCTCGTCTTAAAAATTATGTGAGAGAAATTCTCACACGCGAGCTGCAATGACGGGTTAAGGGCACATTGAAATAACCCTAACGTCCTATCCCTGATGCTATTATACAGGTGTATATTATATTATAATATAGAATGTGTGCGTCGTATTGCGCATATCGTCGTTCGTGTTTCGAATATAATCTACTGCACAATAATATTTAGTGCACGTGTGTGAATTCGACGGGCGCGCACGTGAACCACTCGCCTTTGAGACGTCGTCGCGAGGTGGTCGATTATACACGAAAATTGATCGTAGGCGATTCGAAAGTCAGGTACACAATAATAGTAATAATATCGCCGCCCATACCCGGGGCATTCGAATTTTGACCTGATCACTACGATTGATAGGGTGAAGGGAAATGTATGGTTTTTTTCTTATCATATAATTCCTCTGGATATGCGGAATGCCTCCACTCGTGCCCACATTAATCGGTTTCCTGAATTTTATTTTCCATTGATTTAGATGAGATATTCGTTTTTTTTTTTTTAATCAAATTTAATGTCATGCTAATTTGAAATTTTTTTCACTACAAATAATAATACAACTTTATAAATCCTTATCAAACAAAAAACAAAAAAAAATCAAGCCAAACTCCCGCGGTTTGGAATGACGACGGTCGAAACGATTATAACGATGATGATGATGATGATAACGGTGATGATGATAATAATAATAATAATAACAACAACAACAACAACAACAACAACAACAACAACAACAACAACAATAATAATAATATAAATAATATATTGTTATTGTTTCACTCGAATGAATCGCGGCGGTGGCGCAGAAAAAATAACTGAGATACGACGACGGGACGCACGCGCGTTTAATTTATACGCCGGACGTTTGTTTTATTAATAGCTAGCCCAAACGTCGCGAACAAACGACCGTAAATAAACACGTATTATTATTGAGGATGTGTTCCATGGTGGGGTGTTTATTTTCGTTCTGATGTTTTTGTACAAAGATTTCTTTGATACGATGTGAAATTTACAAAAAATGATTTCACTTATTCATACAAAAATCTGACTACGCTAATACAGTAAGTACCTAAATATGTTACACGAATGGCGATAATTATCATATGATATAATAAACTATAAAAATAATTTTGTTTAGGATGTCCCTTTTTGTAATTCGAAAGCACTCGGGACGGTGGTTAGTGTGCGTTTGCAGAAATGCTAATCGTCGACCTTAATTTGAATTCGTTGGACCAGCCAAATATATGGTCTGTATTAGCTTTCGTTTAATTAAATAAAACACATTTTTTTCATTTAAAGATTTTCATACATGCGAGAAATCTATATTAATATTAGGTAAACAAATGGAAATATCAGTGGCAAGTAACGATTTTTGTAAATCATTTTCTTTTAAAAGTTAATTTTTTTCTCATAATTATAGCATAAATTGTTATTACTACTTATATGTATATATATATACTTATATATCAATGGTCAAAAGGCCAATTGTCGTAACCCTCACTTTGGTCGAAAATGGGATTATAACGAAATATTAAATTTCATATAATTTTCTTATGTTTAACCAATTGTCGTAACCCACCATACTATTTAACTACTATATTTTTAAAATTTATCATTTATTTTAACGTCGTAACCCATAATGATAAATAGTGACAAATGCTGTAAGCCACATAAAAATATTATAATATAAAAACGTAAGCCTCAAGAATTTTTTCTTCATTATGCCACATTGTTGTAACCCACATGTTGAAACCTAAAATGTTCATCAAAATAATATTATATTATTCCGAATTTGTTCGTATATGACATAGGTACACCATTACTTATTACTAAAATGAAATTATTGAATAATTAAACAAAACAATGCAATATTATAAATTATAATATTTATAAAGACTTAATTTTTACGTTTAGAAATAAATAAAATAAAATTCGTTTTTCGAATGACAATAAAAAGAATAAAAATTAGGTATAACAACTTATTATTGTTTTAAAAAAAATTAAAATTAGTTTCCCAAATAACGAGAAAAAAAATATATATAAACTATTAAACCAGGTTGGTATCATCTTCATCGTCTGTTTCTGCCAGTGTATCTCTAACTGTACTTTTCCTCGACATAGATAAATATTCCTGGTGATACCTTGGTGGAATCGCATTTGTTTCACAAAGTTTTACCAGATCTTTATATTTTGCTTCAGATATTGGTAGTTTTGAGTTATACCCATGCATCAACACACCAATTTCATTTATTTTTCTTTTTGTTCTTTTTTCTGTAATATTTATAATTTCAAACTCAGCGTCCAACTCATACCCAAATGGTATTTTCACATCTCTCGATTCTGAAAAATATACTTTTTTTATTTCACTGAATTTTTTTTTCATTTCTTAAAACTATTTTAGGAAAGATTGCATGCTGTAATACTTTGAAGTCTATAAAATCATTATGACTCATCGTATATACATCGTACGGTTTTGGATTCAATCTTGCATTTACCATAATTGTCGGCCATTCTGAAGGTGCCCAAACAATTTTATTTTTTAAATTTTATTCTATGGTAGCATGCACTGAATCAACAGGCATGTAAGTATGACCAGGTTGTAAAAATGTAATAGTTATATATAGTTATATATATATATATATTTTTTATATATATATATATATTGTTATATATATTATTATATATATTTCCTGGATATTCTTAGACTTATTTAAAATGAACCAAAATATTGCCGATAGTGTTTGATGATTTTTATTTTGTCCAGGATAGGAGTCGCAATATAATGACACTTTTTTAATTTCTGCTTTCTCGTCTACAATTGTTAAATATTTTACTATTACTGAACAAATCTCATTAGCTCCACGTTGACCATTTTCTTCTCCCCAAATGAAGCAGTATCCATTTTTTGTACCACTTTCGTAAAATGACTCGTTGTAGATGGAATATTTTCTTTAATAGTATAACAATATACTATTTCTATGAGGCGTATTGAGGAATTTTTGTAGATCGAAACTGATGCATAGAAATGAATGATCATCTTTGTTTTTTTTTTTTGATCTTCTAGAAGTATATTTTTAGAACTTTCAGCTTTTAAATGTTTTTGAAACTTCAATTTTTCTTCTTCAGTTTTATTTTCATCTGGAATATTTTTCATTTTTTCACAAATTTCACATTTATCTTTTTTAGGTGTGTGTATTCCGATATTAAACTTGGTATTGAAAATATTTCGAAATACTTGTTCTTTCACAATATACTCAATTTTTTTCTGTTCAAATTGTGTTTTATAAATTCTAAATATGTTTGTTAAATTTTTCATTTCTGGTAACAAATATTTACGAGCAGAACTTGCTCTGCAGTAGTGTGAAGGAATAGCAAGCAAATTTTTGATAAAGTTATCAACGTTTGCAAGCTTTTCGGGAGTAGTTTTATTCTTTGGTGGATGATTTCCACGATCTTCAGTTTTGGACTGGTTTAATATCTTGTTACGATTTTCTTTAATGTATGTCAAAATTCTTTGTGTAATATTTAATGTGCTAATCAAAAATTATTGGCAAACTTTGGTGAACTCTCCGTCAATTGGTAAGTAATACGATTTAGAGCATGTTCTTCTGTTTATATAATTTTCAGTGTCTTTTTTTTTCATGAGTCACTACACACGACACTAAAAAATCTTTTTGTTGAGAAGAAGGTAAAGCATAAAAGTTATCAAAAATGTCTTTCCTAAATGTATCATGAATTGCATCACATTTATTCTGACATTTCATTTCTTAACATGGATTTGGTAATAATATTTTTTCATCAATTAATTTACCTTTTCTAGTTTTATACGATTTTCCACTTACTCTGTTTATCGCATTTAATTTTCTTTTATTCCCAATTCTTTTTTTCTCTTTTCACTTTCACCAATAAGCTGATCTTCTGTTTCGTTTCATAAAATAAATTATTATGTATACTACATTCAATGTATACACTTGGCTGATCAGTGGAAACTTCATTAACGTTTAGGTGAAGTACATTTTGACACTTTTTTCCATCATCTAATTGAGTTATATTCGTTCCATAACATTCGTTATCATCAAATAGTTTGAGTAATTCATCCACGTCATTCATTATAATATTTTCAGCACTTTCAACTATTTTATCATCGACAGTAGTAGCCGTTACAATATTTTCAATCTCACATTTTGGTTCTTCCGTGTCCTGCTCTGGAGCAACTGATTTCGTTTCATATAAAATCGGCAGTAAATCTAACCATTTTGCAACCTTTTCTCTATTTTTTGAAATAGTTCTGTCATTTTCACCATCACTTTTTACTTGTGACACTATTTTCCATCCTCGGCAAATTCTCTATATTAATAAAAATTATAAACTTAATATTGAATATAAATTCAGAGGTTGACTTAATAAAATTGTTTAAACTAATTAATATTTGCTATCAAAAATTTTTATAAAATAATATCTTTAATTACGTGTGCCATTATTTGATTTGAATCTAAATTAAAACTTCAATACACGTTTACGTCCGTATTAATTTTAAATGTCGTGCCGCTACAACTGTTGCGTAATTACTAATCACAATCAAATCACAGCAAGTAATAAAAACAATATAAAATATGCCAAGAAAACCGAAACCTGCTGTTGTTGGTTGATCTAATATTATTATTGTTATTAATATTATAATTAATAGTAATACGCATATTGAATACTTGTATTAAAATAATATTATTTTTAAATTTTAATTAACTTTATCCACTAGCTTATCATTTTAAAAATATATATCGTAAATAATATTTTTACGAAACAATAATGTTTGATCTAAATTTAAATAACTAGATATTATGAACTGTAACCAAAAAGTACCAATGTCAAATGCAGTAACCCTAATACGTCAATAGTAATACTATTTTAATTAATAATGCTATTATAAATATTATGTGGTCAAATGCTCTAACCCTCGACTAGGTAATAAATAAAACTAAATTAACCATATAAATAACTATTACAAACTTTCAATTCTTAAGAAAACTGATTCTCGGGTATTACAATAAAAATAAATAATTAACTAGTAAGATTAAAAATGATTATGTAGGTAAATAAAATGTTTAAAGTGTCTCTTGTAAAATTATGTTTTTGTGGGTTACGACATTTGGCCTTTTGACCATTGATATATATATATATATATATATATATATATATATATATGCAGGGTGATTCATAATTTTTGTTACAACCATTTTATCTCATAAATATTCAAAATACAGAAAAATGTATGATACAAAAGCTTTTTGATTTAGAAACAACTATAATGATTTGTACATTTAATAATTTTTTACAATATATTAGTGAGGGGAGGAGGGGGGGTAAAGAGTCAACTTGAGAAACTCAAATGGGAACCTATACTGTTTTTTTGCAAAATTATTATGAAGATATTTTTTATATTGTTAATATATACATTTTTAAAACATGTTAGTGCTTGAACAATATTAATTAATACAAAACTCTACGATTGAGATATATATATATATAATTTTTTTATTAATTTCCAATTAATCACACAAAACCCATCTATAATATTATGAAAAATTAAAAAATTTACAAATCATTTTAGATTTTTCTAAATTAAAAATAATTTTGTATCATATATTTTTCTGTATTTTTTGTAATATTTATGTGATAAAATGGCTGTAACATAAATTTTGAATCACACTGTAAATGCTAAATGTTTTAATTAAACGTAAATGCAATTTGCGTGAGGGTCTATCAATTATCAAATCTCAGCCTCAGAGATATTTACGGGACGAACATTCATTTAAAGTATAATTGTATCATACAAATCTGCAGTTTATAACATAAATATATTTACACAACATTTTGAAAAAAAATATTTATGTTGTATTTTAGCATTATAGCTTTTTAAATTATGTAATATTAATTAATTTTATACTCTTAATTATAATATTTTTCTGAGAATCTCAATATAGTTATTATTAAAATCCAATTTTTGAACCATGCAGTATCCATGTATCCATGTGTCACTCTTCTCCACTTATTTGAAATTAAAATGTTTATTTATGACTTATGGTAAAATAAGTAAAATGCATACAAATTATAATAATAATAATAAATAGTTAAGTACTTATCTACTTATACTATTTTTTTCAACAATGTCGTGTTTAATAACTTTAAAATTATATAAAAAAAAAATTAACTAGAAAATGGCTGTTGTATAGTGATGAAATAATGATCTTGTAAATTATAATCTCATATATCATAACCTAACCCTACATATACCTAATCATGATAATATATTGTAGATATACGTGTTTTGGTATAACGATTCGATATTAATCATTTGGGTCTCTCACTTTCACGTTTAGGCGAAATCAATAGCTAGTGGACCGAAGGACGTCGGATACTTCACACGTGTAAACGTACGCTCGCGTATAGCGAAACAAATTTAACAATTTTAATAAATCGCACATATCCGTTTCATATACATTTTTTTTTTTTTGTTTGTCCCTTTTCCAACACGTCGACGTTTAGCGGCAGTTTATGCGCGTCCGAGTATGAATTCAACGCATGAATGCCGGGTGACGTTTTGCGGATAAAACGGGTCATTGTGTACGGGCCACGTACGAACAACAGCCGTACCGTACCACCGTAAGTATATAGGTATAATGCGTACCACTTGAACTACGTTTAGCCAATTTATTGCTGACGAGGGCGAGAAAACCGTATAGGCGAGGTGTTCGGACATTGTAATCGCGACGGTAGGTAACACGTTTTTTGTGTATTTTTTTCACACAGATCGAAATCGTTCTATTTAAACGTGATAATGGCGATTACATCATCAAAAACGTTTTTCGTTATAAAAATATTATAATCTATTATAAATTTAATATCGCGCTTTTTTCGCACACATAAACCACCATACCGCGACGGAAGTTATAGCTCTTCAGGCAGACTGATCAAATCGAACATGGTAAACTGCAGCTATAACGCGTAAGATGATGCGTAAATCCTAAAATCCAAAAATCCAAAAATAAATAATTGTACGTAATTATTCATCCAATATTTCGGATATTATAATTTATTGCTACCCATAAACACGTATCTGAATATATTTTAATAATTATACGTGGACTTAATGGTAATACGTTTTAAAAATTATTATTTTAAAACATTTTTTTGCGTGTTTTTTGAGTTTTGACGAATTATGGAGGAACGCGAACATACAAAGACGTAATGTATTATAACCGTGTTATATATAAAATAATATAATTATTATGTGCGATGTGTTGCAATTATTTTAACATGGCGCATCGTATAGGCAAATTAACACCACCAGTGTCATTTTTTCCTTCATTGCAGCTTGTACCAATTATATTTTATATTATCTGTTCAGTATAAATATAATTAATAATAATATATTCAATAGTAACCGTCGTAAAATATAATATTATTATTTCACCTCCTTTTCAGATCGTTTGTTACAACAGTTGTTGCGTATAATTTTACACAGTACGTATCATTGCGGTGCAACTGCAATAATAGTTACTGCGATAATATTATTTCCAATGTATACAGGAAACCGCGATGGACCCTATAATTTTTTTCCAAGCACGTGCCGGCTGATAGAAAATTTAATAATCTTGTTATAACATTAAAATGTCAAACGATCACTTGGAATGTTCGGTTCCGTGCTAAGACTGACGGAGACAATCTAATTACATAGTAAGTTTGTCCACCGAAGTTGTGTATATCGCTGTATTTCGTAGTTTGGCATTTATATTATTACTATTGAATATAAAATTAAATGCTACAACAATATAATTATTAAGTAAATGATTTCATATACATTTGATGTGAACAACACGAATGATTTATTTTGATATATACAGATATAATATATTACGATAATAGAACGTGTTATAATATAAATCAGTTGAATTAGTGATGAGTTATTTTTTTATCACGTTCCTAGAAAATTTAAAGAGAAAGTATTTGTCTGTATTTTAATACTATATTTTTTTTATATCTCCCGGTTTAATATTTTTGAAACTTCAGTTTCGATGATGATAATTTACGGCAAACCTTAGGTAGGTATTTTAAAAGCTCGACAACAAAAAAAGTACAAAAAAACTATAATCTGAACTAACAATCTCTAAAATAGCTAAATCGCTAAATGATGTTTATCGTTGTATACGGGAAAAAATTAGAGGTTTCTTTTAGAATCATCAAATCTCATAAAATAATTTAATTGTAGGAAATATAATATTTTTTTAAAATATAATTTCAGTATATTAATATTGTTTCCCCGAAGTTGCATATTAATTCACGTTTATAATCATAATAAATATTTTGAAATTTAGTTTAAGACGTTGAACAACCTATATGTATATCAAAATGAATAGAATTTGTGTTAAATATAATATCAATTTGACACTTGTAAATGTAATTTTGAATTTTTTCAAACACTTATATTTTTTTTTTCTAACGGTCTGGTATTTTTATTGGTAATGTTTTTCACTTTATTTTTTCGCTATAGCTATTTTTGTTTATAATCATCATTTACTGAAGTAATAATTCTCAGAATCATTTTGAAAGTAAGTTTTATTACAATCATGCATATGATGATAAACGAAGACAGTAAATATGGGCGCCATTTTTATAATGTCGATCGAATAAAAAATTATTCGGCCTTAAGTCTATTACTGTTTAATCACGCTCTGATCGCATAATTTAATTTATATCATTAATTTATAATAAAACTGTTTATGTGTTTGGTGTATGATAGTCCGCAATAATAATCTTGTAAAAAAGTAAATGTATTAATTATTCAATTACACAAAATATGAGGAATCTTAGTTGTTTGAATCAATGGGCTATCGCGAATTATATATTTATATGATACGTTTGTAGTATTTTATATTTATATCGATATCGTGGACTTATATAATTGTTGAAAGCAATATCGAATCATAACTCGATACCTGAACCGGCTCAACATTGCTGCAGTTATTATTTTGTTAATTAATTATTTTATGTTTTATTAAAGAAGAAAAATATATTCAGAATTGTATTCCTGGAGGTGCATATATACCTATACTTCTCAGATCAATATTACAATTGCTAATTAATATCCTGAAATTAATTATGTTCATCGAGACCTGCCAGATCGTGTATAATGATATCTGCAGAATGTTTTGCTGTGTGCGCAATGAATGAACAGACTCAAAACCAATGAAACTTCGTATATAATGTTTCTCCGATGTTCGCGTGTACAAAAATATCGTTCTCACGCTTCTAAAAAAAAAAAAAAACGGAGTTATTTTCGTACAACAATTATATAGTTTCGTTAATCCTCGCAATTAAAGGCTCGCAATAGAATACAAATCTGCGTTTACTTCTAAACAATTTCACAATAATTAAAACGTTAACTAATTTATTGTATTCGCCATGCGGTTGAACAATATAATATGTACTTATTGTGCAGTGTAATCGACTCCACCCGACTCCGGTGGTTCGATATTACTAAAATTCACAGTGGTAAGATGTCTTATTAAATTATTAGGTCATTAAAAGGCATTTTTATTTTATACCGGGGAAACAAAAAAAAAAAATATTATGATTACCTGCGTTGATTGTTTTTTGTACACGTATCGAGCAGAGATTAATAACTGTTAAACGTCGCAACGTTTGCAAAATGTTTCAAGAATATTATAAGTGACGCGGTTAATTTTCCAATACGTTAAGCACAACAGCATACATAGATAAACGCTTTTCTAATACATCGGTATACGCTAGCCGCCATTTAGGGCGCATATAAACCGACGAGGGTTAAAAATATCTGGTATTTTATTATTACATTATTACGAGCTCGGAAAATAATCCGCATCGTCACGGGACAGAATCGCAGCGTTTCGTTTCATAATAATAATAATAATAATAATACGCATAATATGGGACCGAAGAGCGAAATATATTACACTCGTCGCCGTAAGTCACATCCTTACTCGGAGCGTTTATCACAGATTATTTTCCGGAAACATATATTTTAGGACTTACAGCCGACACCGATTCGATGACATAATTTCGTGGGCCTCGGGATGATCCGATGCGGACATAATAATCGTCGTTTGCCAGACCGTCGTCGGAAATCCTCGATCGGACGTTTTCGCCACGGCCAAACTTATCGTCGGCCAGCCCGTAGTAAATAATCGCACTGTCGGATTAATAATACCCACGATACGAGCGCACGCTTACCTAACATTATATTATTATGTTACGGTTTCACTATAACGGCGTGCGGTTTATGTGCAGAATATTAAACACACACACACATATATATATATATAGTATATACTAAAGTATCGTCAATATTATTCGAAATTCGATCGGAAAATACGTTTTAATTGCACTTAAAATCAACACGACGTTTTAAAATATTTCATTTCTCATCGCGCACACAGTTCGGTATCGGAGTTTGTGTTTCATCCCCTTTTTGTATTCGTATGAACGAGTTTTATATGTGGACAAGACTATTATTTTATTTTGTACATTGGTTAAGTACCTAACTGCTTTCTATATTTCGTATAAATGTGTTACCTCACGCGGTCAAAGCCGGGTACATTTTTTATGTTTTATCTTATCGAATAGATAGCATCACTGCTGTTTTACTATTTTCATAATTTATCCCCTGTCTTAACGGTAACATATTTTGTAAAATATTTATCCGTGTAACTTTACTCAACAATACCTTTCTAATGATACGTATATATCATATATTTGTGCTCTTCTATGTATACATGCGAAGACATTGGTACGACAAAAAAGTGCTTGCGTATTAATATATATATATAAATATATGAGTTAAACGGGTGAGGTCATTTTTGGAATTTTTTTCTTTTCGGTTGCGTCCCATTTTGATTATAGCTACGCGTCGATTCGCTCGGCCGGTCAAGTATACGTACTTTATGTATGAAACGTGTGTGGGGTGAATGTGCCGTTTCGCGTGCCTGACCAAATAAGATTTTCCAGTAAAATCCAGTGAATACAGGACAGCCAAGTGTCTAGCTAATTTACGTGTTTTTTCGTTGGCTTTTTATGAATTTGATAAAAAAAAGTTTTACGTGGTATTAATATTACATTTTTGAAAATAATGTCCGATTACTCAGTTGCTTTTATATTCACTGAAACATATTTTCCGAGTACTTTTCTTTTCATTTTGTGTCGTGGCTACTATTTTCTAAAAACACTCATACATAAAAAAAAAAAACCAAGTAAATAAATTCCTCTCATTCGTCCAGTATTTTGTGTAACATAATATATAATATAGCGTATTAAAAAAAATTTTAAAATACAACAATGTTATTAATTTATTTTTTCTACAAAAATTGACGAGAGAGCACCGCACCGACCAATATGGACCAGCCTATATATATACATACTACGCGAAGACGTTCTCTTTTAGATATAATAACTACACACTACGCATCCGTTCACAATAATAATATGATATAGTTGCACGTATCTGTTGTATTAGGTCGACGACAATTCTAAAAGCGGACGCATTTTGTACCAGGTTTCACTCTTATTATGTTTACTAAATATTTTACGTTACAATCGAGCAAACGCGTCATAAATCGTGCGAACAATATATGAGCTCCGAGTACGTGTTTGTACACATAACAGGTATACAATAATATAATATTATAATGATATATTATACTGTGTGTTAATCGCCAACATATTTTACTACTTTTCTTTTCATTTCGTGTCGTGGCTACTCTTTTGTAAAAGTCAAACGCTTGTACAGAAGAACAATAAAAGTAAATAAACCAATTCGTTACAATCGTTCCGTTAGTTTGTATAACATAATAAATCGCACTTAAGAAATTCCGAAATACAACATTTTTTTGTTAATTTATTTTTTCTGTGAAAATTGACGAGAGTACTCCCTGTTTACTAACATGGATCCTCCTGTGCACACTACACAAAGACGTCCTCTTATAGATCTATACAACATCCGCACACTATTATAACACGATAGAGCCGTTGTATATATTAGCTCGACGACAGTTCTGACAACGGACGCGTTTCGGACCAGATTTCACTCTTATTATGTCTACTAAATATTTTATACGTTACCGTAGAACAAACGCGTCATAAATCGTGCGAACCATGCGAGTTCCGAGCACGTGTTTACACATAATTTAGGTATACAATTTAATATAATGATAAATACTGCGTGTTCGCGAAAACGACTTGTGCTCATCAGCTGTCATTCTGTAGAGCAATTATTTTTTAATTATCTCGTTTCCAATACGTCGCGAAACCCCACGTCACAATCACAATATAGAAAATTGGTCTCAAAAGTGTTGCGCACAGTTAATCCCCAAAATCAGCTGTTCATTAAGGAAAAAAATACAGCTAGCCCTTGCAGTGCCTGTAATTATATATGTATCGAATTAAAGAAAAACATATAAATATATATCATGGAAATATACACTATTTAACTAAATTGATATCTACCTGGGCGCTAGATGTTCTTCTCACAGACTGTAACCGAAGACTTAACTGGATATCAAAATAATTGCTCGGTTGAGCAATCCGTATGTCATAATCCGCGTTTAATTCCAGCAGGTCGACAAACGTTCGAATATTGAAAACACGACTCATTTGGTTATTTTCGTATGGGTGTCTCTCGTTCTGATTGCAAATCATGCCGTTTCTAAATTATTGGATCATTCAACGGATTCGGTTTAAACTTCGTAAATGCAGTATATTGTAAATACGTGATAGTTTTTGAAAATTCGAATAAACGAATAATCATAGCAAAAAAAAAAAACTAATTATTTTATGGAGACAAATCCGCTGCGGGTCATCCTGTATAATATTATATTATTAAACACCGTGGATACAGCTGCTGCGAAAGTAATTATTCAGACGATTCGGATTTATGGACGTGTATTTTTCATTTCACGAATGATTGAATTATTTTACTAACATTACGAATTACTGTTACATATATTACTTGTTACATGCAGCTGCATAATATACGTGTATGTAAATTACGAAGAAGCAAAATATAAATCCGAATAATCCAGATAACCGATTATATTGTACGAAAGTCCTAATTGTTTTGGGCCGTTTATAATCTAAAATAAATAATATATTATAATCCAATAAAATATTAATTTAATCTCGGATACGTATGCAAAGACGTGTTTTATAATATTTTATAACGGAATTTTATAATTATATACACCACAGCCATTACGCGAGGCGGTGGTAGCGCTAACCAATTTAATACTACTGTACTATAACAAAAGTTCAGGTGTAACCACGGTCATAGATAGTGGTTTACCATAACCGTGGTAAGCTTTTCTCGATATCGTGCATTTTTCACGACACTAGAAATTATAGCAACAGTGCAAAATAATTATTATATGACTGTATATTATATATAATTTCGTCTGTTATTTACGTCAGGGCCAATTTATTTCACCTGCGTACTGCAGAGTTCCGCGCGTTCACAAAAACCGTTCGGCCTTAATTATAGTTCTCGTGCTTTGATAAAAACACGTGCTCACACGTGCTCTTAACGTAACGATCAATCATGCTTTCATCTCACGTGATGCGTAATCACACAAAATCCTTTAATTTAATAGTGGTTTTCGCGAAATAAAGTAGCAATAGAGTGATATAATATAATACAACTTTCTTACTCGATCAGCACGATAAAACCATCAGTTATAACATATTATACATATATATATATATATATATATATATATATATATATATGCGTGTATAGTGTGTACGAATTTAGTTAAATTGCATTACGGTCGGAATTCGGAGCTGGTGGACTTGTGCCGTTGTCGCTTCCAAATAAATAAAATAATACAACAATAATCCGTCGACGCTCGCCACGTTTTCCGAGCTCGTCAAATATAGAACAGAGTACCCGAATACGCGACTTTTCACGAAATGTTTACACACAGACTGCTTCGTATCACGAATAAAATATTATTTATCGGACTAATACATTTTATTATTCGAATGGCCACACGGCAATATTGTACGGTGAATTCAACTAACGAAATGTTTTGACAAAACAAAACAGTATGACGTATGGTTGGCGTTTTACTATCAGAAAAAAAATCACATTTAGATTTTTAGTGTTATTACGACTCTATGACGTCGTTATTACATAATGCGAAAACAAAACCGACGCAGATTTAGAGCGGCCGTTTGTAACGGAGAAAAAAAAATACCTCAGTTTACGACAGTGGGGATAAGATTAATTTTATAGCGTGAAAAAAAATGGAAGCGATTAGATACCATTGCCCCCATAGTGGATGCGAGGAAAACGGAACGATGATGGATTGGATAGGTAGCGGAAAATGTAGTGTGTTGTGTAATAGTCAGCAGAGAAATAAACTGAGCACACGTGGCAGTGGGGTCGTTGTGAAAATTGGACGAACGTTAAAAACCTGGAGATGAAAAATTTCCACCGAAAACGCTATACCCACGTGGGCCAACATCGTATTAAAGTATTGTAGTAGAGGCAGACCAAATGCTCAGGTGGTGGTTGATGTTTCGAAACGACGAAAGGAAAGTCGTCAGTCGACTGCGTTAGGCATTAGATTTAAAGTTCAATTTTAAGATAGCGGCATGGATAGCGTTATGATGTTATTAGAACGTGAAAACGATATTATGCGATCTCAGATGCGTATTAAAATATATTATTTTATTTGCATGAGATCGTTTTGACTTGGGTCGCATTTATAATATTAAACTGTTATTCCGTAGTAAAAAAAAAAACTGTGCCACGCCACAGCAAAAAAGTCGTATTCGTCGGCCATGATTTTGGGGGTTTACTGCGGAATTCTGAACACCAGTTTTCGATTTGGTGTAAACAAATGATTACTTTCTACTTATTACCACTTTTTTTGTATTTTATCATCGTTACAATAACTTATCGAAAGAAAAATAACAATATTAAAATCTGAAATTTTTATTGACCCTTTTACAAAAGTTGATTTTAATATAATATTGACATTTTATTTTTAAAATTGAAATTCAAGTAGACAATGTTGCATAATATCTACTATGACGCTTTGCTTCTAAAAAGAAACTCGGATAATATTGACATAATATTGTAGACCTTTAATAATATCAGATTTTATTAGATAATGCAAAATTGTAACTTTTAATAAAGCGAATTTCATTTTTTTTATGTATTATTTAACTAAACAATGTTAAAAAAGTAATGGATACTTGCTATTAACTGATATTTACTTGGCTTAACGAGTAAGTCGTGTTAGATAACTAGCCATAAATTTGGTAATTATATTATACGTTTTTAATATGGTTGACGGTTTTTAGGTATACCGCTGATTGTTCAAATACCACTCGAACGGTATACCGTAAAATACTAAATAAAGTATATTTAAAAAAATATATTAATATTAAATAAAATAATTATGAGACTTTTGGTTTTATATCAATCAAAAAATATTAAATATATTTGTGTTTTGGGAGGAATCCCGGTGCAAACTTTTTAAAGGGTATTATATAATTTAAGATATTGGCAATTTTTACGTTTCATTATTTTATACTGTTGGTATATGTATTCTTATTTTATCATACTGAAGTATTTAATGTAATGATAGTATTATATAAATCCCGGTATACTAACTGATATGATCGATATTACTTTTAGATATTGTTATTACAGAAACAAAATTAAAGTAGGTATAGTAGGGATAGGTTAGGCATAATAGTTGTTATAAATTATATTGGTATTATGGTATAGGTACCGGTATAACAGTATTCGGGTATGTTTCTGTTTTACGCTATTATAGTACGCACCAGTATAGTGGTATGCCATCACATATAGGTTTCAAATTCTGGAAACTACATAGATAACCAACATCGAGCTTAACCTGTCAGCCCTAACTTTATACACATAACATTGATAATTTATTTATAACATAATATGGCATTAGTATTATAAATTGTTAGAGGTGATACAAATTATTCGTAGAATATTGTGTCTACGTAAATTTATAATCCAAATATTGTAATAATAAACTTAGGGATACTTTTTTTATAATGTTAAATCAATTGCAATTATGTCAGGACCATGTAATTTTTTTTACATAAACACCTAATTCACAAATTTTGTATGCTTTTCAAACTATACATATTTTTTGTTCATATAAATCGAAATTTCGTTGAATATGAAATCACCTTAATCAATAAATATAGTTGTAATAATAGGTAATTAATACACACAATGAATTTGCATTATTTAATTTTGAATGTGCATACTTATTAGTTTCTATTTTGGAGCAGAAATAAAACAGTTTATTTTAAATCTTATATATTCTATTAAATTAAACCCCAGCAGTACTTAAAATAGTTAATTTTAGTATTATTTTACTGAGTTCACAAAACAAAACAGTAACTCTGATAAATTAGTCAACTCTTTTTAATTTCACTAAATGTGTAATTCTTAATTTAGTCGTAAAAAGTAAAAACGAAAACCGTTTATTTTCCTTTAGCAGAACATGACTAATAGACAACAATTTATTACAAATGTTTCATTTGTACAATACAATATATGCATAATACATATATTATATAGTATTATACTATTTTATATACTTTGGTACTAATTGAAAGTTTAAAGATGTGTAAAATATTTTATATTTAAGCGTTAATTTAGTTTGATAGCATAGTTTGAATAGTAGTTTGAAATCACAAATTAATATAGTATATGTATTATTTTTTGATTATCTAATGACTATATGAAACAACAAATGACTAAAGTTTAATTTAATTCTTGTTTCAAATTATGAGTGGGTAATAAATATTACTTTATTTTGTCGTTTAAAGAACAACGTGTATAACTGAAATGAAAACACTAGTGGTAATGATTTTCATAAAATAATTTTGCATGTGATCCTTTACAAAAGTATATTAACAAAGGAAAATCGTTTATTTTGGTAGTTTCAAAAAAAAAAAAAAAATAATAATAACATAAAAGGATAAAATAACAAAACTTCTTCAAGGGTTAGTAAAATGTCATGTTATATATATATATATATATATATATATATACATTATAGTACATTTATCATCAAACACGCAAACATATAATAGAGATTTATATCAAATATATATGACTAAAATAAACGTATTATATCTGTGTTTTTTTTTTCAATCGAGTAACAATAAACTAATATAATTGCGACCATAAAGAAAAAAAACACACTAAACTTCTATATACAAAATAAATGTCATTCAAATTACACGTTTGTTATAATATTATTGTCGATCGGTGTACATTCTGTGAGCTTCTTTTGTGTCCTCGCGAGGACAACTAGCCCACATTGTGCGTCTAAGACGTGTAGTGCATGTTTAAGGAAATCGATGAGACCCTCGTCCCTCATCGCACTCAATGGAACATTATTACAGGAAATTGTGTATGTTAAAATATAGGTATAAGAGTAAGATGAGTACAGTTACGTGGTTAGGTTTTTGATGCGTATGACATAATTAAATTAAATACATTTCAGCGTCACATCTTCCGCGGCTCCCACATCTGTGGTGCTGCGAATCACCAAGTTACACGACGTGCGACATGACATCGCATAATTAGACCCATTTATTATAACAAATATATAAGTGGAACTCATTATATATACAGAATATTAAAAGAAAATAAAAAACAAACTAAAATTACAAATTTTTTTCAAAAATAATTTTTATATGTATTTACGTTTAATTATTTTAGTTTTTTTTTTATCGGGATTATTAAATTTATTCAATTTTATTTTTCAAATTTAATCATCATTTAATTCAAATTTATTCAATAATAAAGTATGTAATATGTAATATGTGTTAATGTATTAAAATCAAAGCAAAATATGTAGTAAAATAAAATTTATAAATACGTAATTAATTTTTTTTTCCACTTCGCCTATAAGGTTCATT